>CAAKHG010032291.1:4245-14534 GCA_901007715.1 Dactylopterus volitans
CTGACTGACTTAACCTCGCTAAAAAAACAAAAACACAAACATGACACTAGCACAATGCTGGCCCGCGTTCGGCGCCGCGGCGAACCCGGACGCGGCGCGGGCGTGCGTGAGTTAGCAGAAACGCTCCCGGGGAGCGAGGACGGCGGCGAGCTAGCGCCGACGTTAGCCGCGCTCCCTCTGCCATTTTTGGAGCGGCGCTTAACGCGCTCACGGGGGGGGGGGGAGAGAGCGCCCGCCTGACACTGACAGTCGCCTTAGCTAGCCAGCTAAACGTATCTCCCCCTTCAAAAAAAAAACAAAAAACAACAACCCAAAAAACCAAACAAAACACGTGTCCCCAGAAGGGATCAACGGGCACACACGGCTGCGTGACACGGGAGGGCTGAGGTGTGTGTGTGTGTGTGTGTTTTTGCGGTGGGTTTGGGGAGGGGGGGCGGGGGGGGCGACTTACCGTGTCTCAGCTCGTGTTTCACAGTGAACAGGTCACCTTCCCTGGAAGATCCCTCCATCGGGGATGGCATCGTAAATTTCGCGTCCCAATTATGTTCAAAGATGCTTCTTTTTTTGTTGCTTTTTTTCCTTCCACCCCCGGGGACAAGGTTACGCTCACCTCGCGCGCTGGTTCGCGATTAGCCGCATGCGGAAAGTAGCCCAGGTAGCATGGGGGAACTAGAAGCGGGCGCCCGAACTTGGCTAATAAATACGCAGAATGTTGATACTAAATCTACCAGCGAGCCCAGAGGAAACACTTGCCTCCTCCAGCACACCACCACTCTCACTACCTTCGCAACCAGGCAGTCCCTCTCCGCTGATTGGAGTTGCTATGTGGGGATCCGCCCCCTGATTGGACCTTCTCCTCATAGCGACACATAAGCCCGCCTTCCTCGAAAGGCTGGGAGCTGCCTTCTCGTGCCCATGACTCTCATGTCAAAGGTCAGAGATGTGTAAATTGTGGCGCAAATTAGCTGCAATTAACTGCTCACACACACAAAAAATAAATAAATATGAAAAAACGCGTGGTTTATTATATTATTATAGTTTACTGAGACAGCTCGAGGCAGCAGACGCCGCAAAAAAACGGTGTCTGATGCGATTAATCACATAAACAGGACCAGGTAGACCACAAGAGATCAATTCCATGTACATACGGCCTCATATGCATTATTTCTGCTGCATTCATACCAACAACCAATCACACCTTAAGTGAAGAAAATCAATATTTCCTCCATGAGTGGATGTGGCTGATCATAAACCTGACAGCTACAATGAAATTTGGCTTTGGATGTTTTTCGACATGCCAAGAAATACCAATGCGCACATGAGTTAGTTTGCCACGGAGAGAAAGTCAGTGGCACGATAGTGGCAAGGAAATTAACAGAGAAATATTCACGTTGTGTAAGTGAAAATATCAATGAAAATTATGACAAGGATGTTGTTATATTGCTAAGTGATTATTTGATTTTCGTTTTTTTTTTTTTTTCATTTTAGGCAACATGGACATGACGCTCTTAATTGTGAGTTTGACAATTCTCATGAAAAGTTAAATAATGAACTTAATCATGTAATTATCATTGCCCATCTGAAAACTACAGTAAATGTCTAGGACACTAAGTATTACATTTAGAATTGATTTATGCTTTTTTGTATTGGGTTTGCTTTTTATGTGATTCCAGTTTGTAAAAAGAAATAAAGAGTTACTGCACTATTTCTAGTGTGAAATCACTTAAGCAAGTTTCCCGCTTGACATGAGTCCTGTGCTGGTCCTGTGCCTCCTCCCTGAGGATGCATGCTGCCATTGCTGTCATTTACTCTAGTACAAGATATGTCTTAAATATCATGGATAAGCAATATGCATGCAGTAGTGAAAACTACAGCTAATTGTTTGTGCAGTTTTAATTGCGTGTTAATTTGGGGGAGGCAAGAGTGAACGAAAGAGCTAAATCAAAAGAAAAAAATGTTAGTGTTCAGGTGTTTGTTCAATTCAAATGTGGCAAGCCTTTAGTTGTTGTTGTTGCTGTTGTTGGCAACGTCCAGTGAGCTGCCAGTTCTTCAGGGTCAGCCAATCGTGTGTCTGTTTGATGAGATCCAACCTCTTTACAGGGAAGTGAAAAAAAGAAGTAGCCAATTTACCTAACAGGAAATTAAACTTCTAAAATTAAATTTTCTGGACTACTTCCTGTTGAGCCAGCTAATACTGCCATTGTCAGTAACAATAACAGAAACAGTTGAATATTTCAAGACTTGTTGTTATTTCATATATTGAATAGTATTTTGATAATTTGCAATAATAATTTGGATAACTTTAAAATATCCTTCACTGGGGAAAAAAACCTTGGCGATCAATAATCATGAATAAATACAAAATTTAAAATAGCCATTCAAATTACCTTTCAAAAACCATGTGGCCTTTATTTACAGAGATTTAAATGTAACATTGATTACGAATGTATCCTCTGTGGATTATCACAAGTGAAAGTGTTTCTCCTGTTTTGGAACGGCTCACATGTACTTTCATTGCATAATCTCTGTTCTAGATGTTTTGTGGTTTTGTGATAGTGTTCTGTAAGTACCTACAAGTACAGAAACTACTCACTATATTAGTAAAGTTAATAAGGTTGAGTCTTAATACACTTTTTTTTCGCACAATAAATAACATGCCGTGTGCAAATAATCATTTCCTTTGACACTGTGAGTAAACCAGGAAATACCTTACGTGCTCTGTTTCCTTTTCAGTTCTCAAGGGCCCAATTTGCAACAAATAAGACTTTGTGATTTTGATGTAAACGGTGCAGTCAGGATAATAGGAAAGCATTCAACCAGATTGCACAAGCTTCATAAGGCACACTGAGCTGTGAAAATTGCTTTGATAAAATCAACCAAAATATGAAAATGTTTGGTGGTAAAAACAAACAAACGTGTAAGCTGATGAAATGAACACAATTGATGCCAACCGTACCAGGAAATTGTATTTGTGTTAATTTTTTTTAAATACATTTAAAAAAGAGTATCTTTTTATTCTTCAGTTCAAAATCCAGCAAGAGAGGAAAAGGGAAACAATACCACCTCTGGAGGAAGTGATAGTTTGCTTAGTAAAAATATTTCGTAGTGAAAAAAAAAATCAAATAAGCAATAACGCTAATAATGTAGTTTATACTCCGAAGCAGAAGGGGGCAGTAATGCGCCTTGACGCTGGTCGGCTGTTGCCGCTGAGCACCAAAAAAAAAGAAGCCGAGGGCGGTAGTAAGGAAGCCTGCTACTAGCGAGCGCCTCACGCCGCCGTTGCTGACTGACCTCCGCTCCCAAGATGGCTGGTGTTCGAGCCCTTGGTGTTCTCTCCAGGCTGACATTAAGGAGATACTCTGCCCCCGCAGGTACTCACGACGAGCTCTCACCCGCGACTAGTTGCAGAAAGCCGAGCCCGGGAGAACAACGGTGGACATGCGGGGGGTTGTTAACCGTGCGGCAGCCATTGCTGTGCACTTTTAGGCGGCTGGAGGGGGGCTGCTAGCGGGGTGAACAATGTTCCCCCATAAATGTGGGGATGGCGCATCAAAATGCGGGAGAGTCCAGGCTTCCCCCAGCTTAACCGCCGCATTCCGTACAAATCGGAAGCTGCCGGCTTGTCAAGCCGGGCAAGAGCGTCAAACCCAGCTGGACGCTACCGGGACCGCGACCGGCGTCACCGGCGGGCGGCTAGCGGGCGGGCAGCGCTCCGCGGCTCTTGAATGAAAGTTATCACTGCGTTCGAGCGTGTAAACCCGCGCCGCCGTCGCTTCCGAGGCATCGCGGGTGGCCATTCGAAGTGTCACGCCGAGTCCTCCGCCATTGTGGCGGCTGGCTGCCGGTCCCCGGCCGTCCCGAGTGATAGGCGCGGAATGTAGGTGAAGGGTCATCTTCCACTGCGAGGCAACGCGTGACCGAGACCATCTGAGGTCGTGGCAATATGATGTCGGCGTCTTTGTGCATGTCGAGTTGTATAGGGTCACTTTACTGTTTTAACACACTTGACCCTCATCTGAGTAGCGAGGGTGAAGCGCAGCAGGTGACCGCGCCAGTGTTAATAATTGCTTAATGTCTTTCCATTTTACCAGGAAGTACTTTTCGCACCTTCTCAGTCGCTCCAGCCATGCTTGGTAATTTTTCTATCGCCTTTTTTTGTTTGTTTTTCGAAATTGTGCGAATGTGGATCATGCTGACCCGTGACACACACCATTTCTCACCTGTGCGTTGCCTATTTTTAGCCAGAACCCACGTCAACTATGAGGTCAAGGGCGACGTCGCGGTCGTCCGGATCAACGACCCCAATTCCAAGGTCTGGGCTTGTTTAGAGAAATATTGCCCTTTTGATTCGTGAATTCTGTAATAAGAAATTTTTTTTCGCTGGTGCACTCTCAACCCAGGTGAACACGCTGTCGATCCAAATGCAAAAAGAGATGACGGAGGTGATGAGCGAAGTGTGGGCCAATAACTCTGTTCAGAGTGCCGTTCTCATCTCCTCGAAACCAGGATGCTTCATTGCGGGAGCTGACATCAAGTGAGGGAAACCGCCTCAAAACCGGCCTGCGTCAAGTTTTGGAAATTGCATGTATCATGTCTGCAATTTTTAACTTATTACACAATATAATTAGTCCCTCTCGAGTGTAGCATCCCTGTCTACTGCACATTATTATATGGTGTTGGATTAAAACTCTTCTGGTCATAAACCTGACAGCTACAATGAAGTATTAAGCTTTCTCCTCATGAAGTATTGCAATGGATGCGTGAATTCCCGTGATATCGTCATCTCCATCCGTCTCAGTATGATCTCGGGCTGCGGCAGCGCGGAGGAGGTCACCAAACTTTCCCAGGACGGGCAGAAGATGTTTGATATGATTGAAAAATCTCCAAAGCCCATCGTCGCCGCCATCAACGGCTCTTGCTTAGGAGGTGGCTTAGAGGTAAATGGATCATCTCAGCAGCCACCTGCATATTTATTTATTTCCTGTTTTAGCGATGTTTGATGATTGATGATCTCTCTTTTATGTTTCAGTTTGCTGTTGCATGCCAGTACAGGGTCGCAACAAAGAGCAAGAAAACAGTTCTGGGCACTCCCGAGGTCATGCTGGGTCTTCTACCTGGAGCCGGCGGTACTCAGAGACTCCCAAAAATGGTTGGTGTTGGTTTATGGTCAACCGCTAAAAACTAGTTTTCTTCAGTATTCCGCCATGTCACTTAATTGTTTTTATTGCACGACTCTGATCAACATGCAGGACGATGCCGGGAAGAGTGCGTGAAAGCAGCTTGCAATTTTTGTTGCGTTTAAGCTTTTTTATGGACATGTTTGGAACTCTGCTGACCAGCGAAGAGTGTGTTTCTCTGTGCCCATCTTGTCTAGTTTGATGGAATTTAATGTTAAATCATGTCCAATCACAATGTAACTTCCATTCATATCATGATAGATTCCGGGGAGAAAAGTTTTTTTGTTTTTTTTTGCACGATATAAAGTCCAACACGCTCCTGATATGTCCGTCGCCGTTAGGTGGGTCTGCCCAGTGCCTTCGACATGATGCTGACGGGAAGAAACATCAGAGCGGATAAAGCCAAGAAGATGGGGCTCGTTGACCAACTTGTAGACCCTCTTGGTAAAAAGCAGCCTCCCCCCTCACAAAGAACATTCGAGTTGGGCTGAAATGAAACGTCGCTGATCTTTTCGTGATTCCCCTGCCTTTTTCTGCGTGTTTTCCAGGACCTGGGCTGAAGAGCCCAGAGGAGAGAACAATCGACTACCTCGAAGAAGTTGCCATCGAATGTGCCAAAGGGATCGTCAGTAAGAGGATCCCTCTGCGCAAAGAGAAAGGCACGATGCAGAGTAAGTTGCCGTTGCCTCCCGTGACCACGCCGGAGTCCCTCTTCTCTCCGGCTGTTTACACTGAAGACGACGTTCTCTCTCCACGCAGAAATTCAGGACTACGTCATGGGCTTTGAGTTTGTGCGGAATCAGATTTACAAAACTGTCAATGGTAAAGTCATGAAGCAGAGCAAGGGACTCTATCCGGCACCCCTGAAAATCATTGAAGTAAGTGAACGCTCCCTCTAAACGAGAACTTTCCCCAGCTTTTTAAATATCAAACTGTAACCAGGAAGAAATTGAAAGACCAGACCAGACTCAAGATTCTTGGCTACTTTTATGTAAAAGACAAAATCTTGGAACTTTATTATCTATACAATTTGAAAACTCAGACAAAGGTCGATAGAAAATTGCTTACTTTTTGGACTACATTAGTTTCTAAAACACTGAACATCCAAAGGTTAAACGTGGGAATCGCTGGAAGACACCGCCTGAGTTTTGTTCATCTCCTCTACTTTGCAATTCTTATGAAGTTGTGTTTTTTTTTTGTTTTTTTTTGCAAAACTGGTCCTGTATGTTGCATCACAAGATATGCAAATGTCTTTCCTTTTTTTTTTGTTTTGTGTAGTGTGTGAAGACTGGAGTAGAGCAAGGTCCTGTTGCTGGATACTTGGCCGAGTCTCAGGTGAGCATTGTCGGTTTTTATGTCGTCGTCACATTTTTTTTTTTTTTTTTTTGAAATTTTACAGTGGCACGGCGGAGGTAAGCCTTTTATAACTATGCAACTTTTATTTATTCTCCTGTTTGCCACAGAATTTTGGTCAGTTGGCAAAAACCTCGGAATCAGCAGCCCTGATTGGTCTCTATCACGGTCAAGTCGCGTGCAAGAAGAACCGCTTTGGAGCCCCTCTAAAAGAAGTAAAGTACGTTATTGTGCCCTTCACACACGGTGGGACGATTAACTTCAGTTAAAACCTGGATCTGCCATTTCCGGGCAGGTGAAGTCAGCTTTTATACGACTTTATACGCTGTCCACCATCAGGTCTCTTGCCATCTTGGGAGCAGGTCTGATGGGCGCCGGCATCGCCCAGGTGACTGTGGACAAAGGCGTGCACACGATTCTGAAGGACACCACTGAGGCGGGACTGGCCAGGGGACAGCAGCAGGTCTACAAAGGGTAAGTTCCGTGTGAGCGGAGCGCCGCGTCAGGCGTCGGGAAATTGCGGCACATCGCTAGAATAACTTGAAACTTTATTTGATGGAAGAATAATCTTGACTTCAAGGCTCAATGACAAGACCAAGAAGAAGAGCATCACGTCCTTTGAGAGAGACTCCATACTGTCCAATTTGACTGGCCAGGTGGATTACAGCGGCTTTGAAAAGGCCGACATGGTCATCGAAGCCGTGTTTGAGGACATCAACATCAAGCACGCAGTCCTGAAGGAGGTGGAGGCTGTAAGTGTAACTGAAAAATGGCTCAGCGGGCCCCTCATAACAAAGATGACACACTTACTTTGTTGTGGAGTATCAGTAAGAGGCGTTTATGTTTTGAAGCGTTAAATCAAGGGCAATTCATCTTGGGCTTTGAGCCGCGATCTCTAATGGACGTCTCATCTTCAGGTGGTTCCTCCTCACTGCATATTTGCCAGCAACACGTCAGCTCTGCCCATCAAGGAAATTGCTGCTGCCAGCAAGAGACCAGACAAGGTTTGTAGTCTCCATGCTTTGTTTCTCAATGAAAGGAAACCGCCTCGCTGATTATTCTGTGTCCTCAGGTCATCGGAATGCACTACTTCTCTCCGGTGGACAAGATGCAGCTGCTGGAGATCATAACCACCGATAAGACCTCCAAGGACACGACGGCCTCTGCTGTGGCGGTGGGCCTGAAGCAGGGCAAAGTCATCATAGTGGTCGGGGTGAGGTTCAGCATCACGCGCGTCTCCAGCTAGCACGCAAATGCCTCGTGGAGAAAGGGAACCTCCTTTGATGAAATGGTCACGACGTACCTTTTTGTTTTTTCTTTCACGGCGGCCATTTTGACATAAACACAGATGTTGACTCTTCACATTAATCGAAGCGCTCCACCTCGACATAACATAACCTTTGTTTCCCTACTGTTTAATGTTGAAACAGCTGCGGCCTAAAAAAAAAAAAAAAGTTCTATTTAATATATGAAGGCCGAATGCAATTTGTGCCCAGTGCACACTTGTGGATCAAATAAATTTTTAAAAAACCCGGGAGACGGCAGATAAAGCAACAGATTTAACTCCTACATTGTCACATCTCCATCGTAAGAACACGCACGCACACACACATGCACACGCACCAGATTATTTGTTCATGATCCAGGGCCACACACTTGGCATTCATAGCAAATGACTTTACAGTTGTGATTCCAGGGATTTGGGATCTCACTAAATCCTGCGTGGTCAAACATGACTCGGTGATTAAAAACAAAAACTCAGCGATGGGCCCTCGGTGGCAGCTTGTTGCCGCGTGTGCCATGGTTTGTTGCGAAGGGCCCAAAAAAAAAAGTGAATAAATCATTCTTTTTGCCACAATTTGACAAGAATACATCAGCAGAAAGTTCTGCTGTCAGGTTACACACAAGCACGGAACATCCGGCGGGTGGCGCTTCCTTGCCAGTTTTCTCTCATTGGCTTATGTGGGTTTCGGTTCCATTACTCCTTCTTTTGCGCGACACGTTTGCAAGTCGTTAGAGATCCGAGACGCTCTAAGCCAGTTAGTGGCATTAAGATTATGCTTGTAAAGCTCCTACACTGCAGGACTAAACCGACTGAAAACCTGGTCACTTATCCTGCAGTGTGCACCTTAGCAAAAATATCAGTGCGGAGCGTGTGGGCTTATAATCGCCGCCATGATAACGGACTGTGCATTATCACCTCGTTCCACTGCAATCCACTATTGCGCACACTTCTTTTCAGGACGGGCCAGGGTTCTACACGACCAGATGTTTGGCTCCCATGTTGGCTGAGGCCGTGAGAATATTTCAGGTTGGTCATGTCACAAGACACAACGCAGCTTGAGATTGCTGTTTTATAAATACATGCTCACATTAGTAATTGTCGAATTTTGGATCGGAGATGAGGAACAAAGCGCCTTTTCGAGGTAATGATGATAAAGCCACACTGTTGACTTATCCGTTGCGTACTCGTAGGAAGGGGCTGACCCCAAGAAGCTGGACGCGCTCACGACCAGCTTCGGCTTCCCCGTGGGCGCAGCCACGCTCATCGATGAAGTCGGCATTGATGTTGCGGCGCACGTGGCCGAGGACCTCGGCAAAGCGTTTGGCTCCCGGTTTGGTGGCGGAAACGTGGATGTTCTGAAGACCATGGTGGACTTGGGATTCAAGGGTATGGACGGTCACGCTGGGGGACTGTGGGCCCCTAATTTCACTGTGAATTTATCTGGGCTTGTATTGTTAAACTGCATTTAACTTTGCTCCTTTTTTTTTTCTTTTTTTTTTAATCCACAAGGCCGCAAATCAGGAAAGGGCTGCTACGTCTACCAGCCGGGACTCAAAACCAGAGATGTCAACCCGGAAATAGAAGAAATCTTAGAGAAATACAAGCTGGCACCAAATCCTGCTGTGTGAGTTTCCCCGCCAACGTTGCATTAGTAACAAATCCGTCAGTGACGCCACATTACCCACCTTGTGACGTGTGAAATGATATAATCAGAGCATGAACATGTACCAATTTGATATATAAAATTGATCTGCGGTTGAAATTTTAGCGTGTTTTTAATTGCAGATTGTGTTCTCTTGTAAATGTTCCCCCAGGTCATCGGACTCCGATGTGCAGTACCGACTTGTGTCTCGATTCGTCAACGAGGCCGTGCTGTGCTTGCAAGAAGGCATTTTGAATAATCCTTTGGAAGGGGACATCGGGGCCGTGTTCGGGCTGGGATTCCCCCCCTGCCTTGGAGGTCAGAGTTCAGTCACGGCCATGTCAATATCCTCTCATCAGTGAGGAGACTACGGCCTTCCTTTTGTTCTCTTGACTTAGACTATGATTCCCGCAGCATGTTAAGCCAAAAAATAAGGATCTGAAGCGCCAGAACATTCACACAGAAGGGGAAACGCAACAAAATCCTAATTGAAAACCCATCAGCTTAACAATTACGCTGTGATGAAAATGTATAACCGCGCCGTGTCACCCGTTTCCAGGCCCCTTCCGCTTCGTGGACTCCTTTGGTGCTGACAAGCTGGTGGAGAAGATGAGGAGATTCGAGGCCGTCTACGGGAACCACTTCACTCCGTGCCAGCTCCTACTGGATCACGCAAACGACCCCAGCAAGAAATTTCATAAGTGACCCGGTTGACCACGCGTGCCAGTGAATAGCTCTCTAGTCTGGATTGTGCCTAATAACTATATGACAAGCGAAGGCAAACGACATACGGGAAATGCAGCGTTAGCAGGATGTTGTGGGGTTGTTTGTT
>CAAKHG010032292.1:0-13105 GCA_901007715.1 Dactylopterus volitans
CGTCCTCTACAAACACACACACACACACACACACACACACACATTGCAAGACTTATTCAGAAAACACAAAGGAGGCAGAGGGACACTGGAGACGCTCCCATTTCTAAAAATAGCAAATGTGATGGAGAGTGTAGCCGGAGAGGAATTATGCCTCCGCCAGACATGGTTGGGACGAGACCAGGGAAGCTGACGATAAACTGTCCAGCGTATGATTAATTGCTGCAGAGCTGGAAGCCGAAAAAAGCGGCACAGAGCGCGCCACGTGATGTACTGTAATCGGCGCCGCCACCGCGGAGTCCAAATGCTCCTTGCTTTCACGTGTTGTTTCTGCGCTAAATGGAAGCGAGAGAGAGAGAGAGAGAGAGAGAGAAAAAAAAAACCGTCAGAAGTGAGTTGCAGCGTATGATGATGGTAAACGCATCAATAATAGAAGCGTGTCCTCCGCGTGGCCTTGTTGAATCGATCAATACTGCAAGCGGTCTCACAGTGCCGGCGCTCGTGTGTAGAACTGCAGGTGTGGATTTATTATATGACATTTTCTTTCTTTTTTCCCCCACTTTTCATTCCCAGGTTTCTACGGGAGGCCTTGGTCTATGGATCAGAGGAAGGTCCTCTTCCAATGGTACGTGCGCCGCCGCGCTGATATGATCTTGCAGCCGCCACCTGCGTCAGCCCGGTTCCACTGACTTTGACGCTTATAGGCTGTATAAAGTTGCGAGCCTCTTGCTCAGTGCCGCCCGGAAGCCGGGGGGATGGCAACCCTGAGGCCCAGCCATGGATGACGAGTAGCAGAGAGGGCGGGGAGGGGGTCCAATGTTACAATATCTGACAGAGAAAACTCAGAGGATTAAAGATGGGAGACGGTTTGGCGTGGTTTTGAAATCGCCTGAGCTGCTGTCGCTCAGACGTTCATCGTCGGTGATCCCCATTTACTTTGCCATCAGCACCACCGCCTGCTCATTTTGACAAATCCAGTGAAATATCTCAAAATATACTATATATTTTAGCCAAAATGGATATACCAGAACACCTTTGATGACCCCGTGACTTTTTACTCCGGTTCAAGTTCTGACTGAGCTTCGGAGTTTGGGCGCAATTTTAGTTCATCGTTATCACTTCCGTACTTTCACTCTCAGCACTGCTGAGTTATACTTACAAAATACCCGCCAAGCTCATGAGAACTGTGAGAAGTAGGCCAGGGAACATGAATGGTCTCGTCGTGGGCATGCTAGCATGCTGATGTTAGCCTTTAGCTAAAAAACAAAAACAAAAACACTGTTGAGTACAACATCGCAGAGCCACAAATATGACTTTAAACTTTTGTTCTGACGCTCATGTCGTATTTATTTTCACATCCACCGGGGATTTCAGCTGCATCTATAATTATTTATTGCCAAATAAAAGAGGGAGTGTTGGCTCAGAAGCCCCTAAATTTTTTGGCCAGCGGTTCCCCAGATTGACGAATCAATTAAACTTTCAACTACAACATAAAAAAAAAAAAAAAAAAGTTTTGCTCATCCTCTCAGTAATATGCAAACCTGTGCTGCCTTGCCGGGAAGCAAGAGCAGCAGTCGTTTATTTTGTTGTTTGCCAGGCTAAATCATTATGCGCAGGGCCCATAACCATGACAGCGACATAAAGATTTGCGCTATTAAACCACGGTCTCGGCCCGCCCCGTATGGGAGACTGCGCCGGGATAACTCCTGCTCCGGTCTGGCCGCGACATAAATAAAACCGGATTGAGTTGAATGGACATTTAGGATAATCAAATGTGCCGTGCAGCAGAGGCACTTCAAGAGGCTGTAATCCAGTTTGAGGCCGCGTGCGCTCACGGGCCGAGTCTATTAGAGCGGTGACTAAAGAGAGCAAAGCAGGCGGCGGCAGTCTGCCACGGCAGCTTCGTCAACGGCCCAAACAACTCACAAGGAGAGGCAATCAGCATGAGTCAGCTCGCAGGGACTCCAGTATAACCATTAAAGACATTTTTTTCACTCCCGGGGCACATGTAAACACAGTCAAAGGGGCCATTGAAGGCATTAGTCCATGCAGGAAACACCAAAACGTGAAGATGTCGGTACAGCAGCTGGGACAGCAATGCCAAACGCAAAAAAAAGGTGCATACATCCATACTACATACAGGTCGCCACATGTGTTTACCTTCCTTGGCGGGGAGCTAATTAATTCTTGATGACAGCCACGTCTTACGTGCGAGGGGGAACGGCGCGGGCCCCCGCTGGGAGCCGTGACACACTTTTGAAGATCAGTAGCCAATGGAGGCAGCTACCCAGCGTCCCCGGAGGAAAGCCGTTCATGCTGCTCCCTGCTTTCCGCTGCTCTTAAATAAGCTCCGGCTAACGCTGCATTGTGCAAGCCGCATCTTCGCATCGCGGCGCTCTAATGCACGTCTAGGTTTCCACGGCCGCGCGGCCTTTGTTGAGGAGCCGCGACATGTGCCTGAATGCTCGCCTCAGATGCTAATAGCGCCAGGTAGCGCAGCTGTGTAGCACGCGGTCGACAGGTGTTCAGTGCTTGGACAGTGGCGGCAGCTTTCGGGGCAGTGTGGCACGTGAACAGGAGGAAACTGACAGGTTTTTATAATCTTAGCAACAATGAAAATACTAGTTTAGCCTTAAAATGAAGTTCCAAAGTCGTGCTAGAGAAGTCACGCTAAAATACTGTTCTAGTGTCATGCTAGCAGGGTTTACACCAGGGCACAACACAATGACAATGCTAACGTATGAATATTTAGCAGATTTAAACAATTTGTTGTCTGTGCTATCTTTGCATGCTAACAGTAATTAGCTGAGGTCATTATTTGGAGAAGGCCTGGTATGACCTAATGACGGAACTAGATAAAAAATCGAGGGTTCATCGAAGCTGTCGCCATCTATGTGTGAACCAAATGGCAATTACTCCAAGACTTTCACATGCCATTAAAAACTGCAAATATGAACTTGCTGGTGGCAATCATGGAATGTATAAAAGTATCAATATATCCACCCTGAAGGTTCAGCATTTTGGCCGTCATTATTTTGTTTTTTTATGCCCATTTGCACAGTCTATTAGAACCAGACCAATACTAGATGTGTGGAACCGACTTTGATATTAGGCACTAAAGAATTTCCCGTGCATTTATTGCCCACCTGCCCCATCATGGCCCGAAGCTTTGAATATTGGTGCTCATCACCCATTTTTCTTTCGAAACCAATAAGTCTGCATGCAAATATCTAAATACCTAAAATATCAGCCGGCCAATAAATCGGTCAGATTTTACCGTCCAAAATTGCAAAGGAGAAGTCTGGGGTTCGCCCACCAAAAGGTTTCAGTGAACGCTGATTTATAACAAATTTCAAGATAATTCATCCGGTAACATTTGGCATATTTTAGACTGATTAATCAACCGGGCTATAACCATGTTGTTGAGTGGCAAAACCCATAATATACCCCTGAATGTGTGCTTGTATCAGGTGAAACAACCGTGTAACAGGTGTTAAACTCCTTTTTTTAGTACTTTTTGCCTGGAATCAAAGTTTACCCGAGTTTTCCGGACCTCTGAGAGAAATAAAAGCGACACTTTAAAGATATGTTCTGGTGGCTGGACATCACCTCCAGAAGAGACTCTGCGGATGAATTTGACCTCCATCTCGTTGCCCGTGTAGCAGCTGCTGAGCGCGCGCGTGTGTGTGTGTGTTTGGGCTCCGGGTTTATTTATAGATTGGCTTTTTGCAGACTCCGGTGTGGGGTGCAGGCGCAATTCATGCACTGAACGTTGCATAAGTTTGGCAGAGAGGGGCCGTGGATGTGCGTTACAGCGTGCGATCGCCTGTTTGAGGGAGGTAGGCTGCGGCTTTGTGGAGGCGACATGGGCACCATCTGTCCAGGAAATGAAGCAGAAAGACGGTGAGAACACGGCCCACCCACGACTGACGAAGACGACAAGGGACGGCCTTTTATTCCAGAGCAATATTCAGATGTTTGTGTATGAAGGCAACCTCGTCCAGATATTGTTTCACTTCTAGTACTATGCTCTATTTATAATTCAGGAGATCATTTCCTGTAACGCAGCCAGCCGTTGAGCCCCACGATCAATAAAGGTGAACTTCCGGGCATTATGCACTGCGTGTACACTGCACCTGTGAGCACGTCCCTCAGAATGGTGGGCAAAGGGTTGAACAATGATAATTATAATAATTTTTGACAAAGCAAGCATGGGGGAGTTGCAGAAAAAAACAAAAGGAGTAATGGGGCAGTGATGGAATCGCTCAATTTTCTCTCTTCCGTCCCTTCTATTTGCCACCTTCTCCAGGATTCACAGGTAATGAACCGATAACCTTCCGCCACAGTTGACGTCCGTGTCTTTTGCCGGCAGGATGCAGCACTGGGGTTTGAACACCTACCTGTACGGCCCCAAGGACGACCTGAAACACAGACTGCTGTGGAGAGAGGTCTATTCCCCCGAAGAGGAATGTAAGAGCGTCGCGTCATCTGTTCGCCCCTCCCAGGTTCCATGCTGAGATATGAATGGAGAATGCCAATTTGTTACATTTTGAAGATTTAAAATTTCTATTTGTGAAATTGGAAATACTCTCAAAAACCACCTCAGACCAATAGGGAGCTAACTGGTATCCAGCCTGAATCCTAAGAAACAAATAAATGACAAAAGGAAACAAAAGGAAAAAAAAAAAACATCTTAAAAAAAAAGCCAACTTTCTCGGCTCAAATTAGCATTAGTTCAAATTACTTTTGAATTTACATCCCAAACGTCGACAGTTACTGTGCATAAAAGTAGACAGCTCCTTAAAAGGTGAATCCAGGCGATCTTGATCTCCCCCTGGTGGCCGGCGGCAGTACGTGTCACAAACGCCGACCCCTCCATGCTAGCAAGATACTTGTCATGTACAAGTATAGTGTACGTCAGTCCATCACTGACGTATGTTCAAGGCAAGTTTGACGGTAATTGGTTATTTTAAGTTATAGAAAAGCGGCTGTCGTATCCACGTACTCGCTGAGCGGACACGAAACCTTAACGCCGTTAATTGTTATTGCCGTTATGAGCTCCGGCACACTCGCGGCTAAGTTGTGCCGGGCCTAGATAGCAGGCGCGAGATGGCAGCATCCCTATCCGGGATGTTTTGGCCTCGTTTTTTTTTTTTGCACGGCAGCAGGACGGCCTGGATTATATAATGCGATTCCAAGGCTCCTCTTACCGCATCATTAGCAGCACTGAAACACTGCAACGGCAACGCGATTGCCCGTTGCGTCGATTTATTTTTTCTTCTGCTGCGCCGGCGTGACTCACCATCGACTCCTGAGGTGGCATCGAGGCGATGTGACGTAAAATGGATGGCCTGGCACGAGCTCGTCAGCAGCCTCGCAAATGACCCCCATTTAGCTCTCAATTGACCCTCGTAACCCCGAGTCGAGCTCCGCCGATTGACTGCAGTCTGACCTGGATGTGGGGACGCTTAATTCTCCTTAACGCCCTACAGGCGTCGGTAGCTTTTGTGTCGTCCATTATGTTATTTTTCTTATTCCGCCCCGGGAGATGGGCGGTCCGTTAAATCTTCGAGATGAGGTGCCGAAGAGCGAGCGAGAAATCGAACGAGAGATTAGAGAAGCGTTTGAAACCTGGCGTGGAGAGTTTAGTGAAGTTGATCAAGCTCAGATGTGATCGCAGGGACAGGCTTTATTTGTTGACGCCCCCTCCCCTACCCTCCCAGGTCAGTTGCGTACCCTGATCGTGGAGGCCCAATCGAGAGGCCTGAAGTTCGTGTACGCCCTCTCGCCTGGTCAGGACATCGTCTTCTCCTCTTCCTGCGACCTGACGCTGCTGAAACGCAAGCTGAGACAGGTAATAACACGCCGAGCGTCCCCCCACCCCCACTGGTTTTGATGAATTATCACTTAAACACTTAAACACTTAAAAGGACGAATTTTGGGTCTAAAAGGTCAAAGGGTAACTTCGGTTTGACTTGGCCCACTCTCATAAAAGTAACATTTCAGGGGACAAATGCCAGCTCTCGCTAAAGGATGAATTCCCTGTGTTGGATTTTGGTGGCCAGGGGTGAAAGGTCAAGGCCATAGCGACATCACGTCTGTCTCAGTCACCTCGAAGTGATGCTCGCAGCAACGTCTGAGGGGGGGATGTCTTTGTATTTGGCACAAACCTCCACTTGGACTGAAGGATGAGCTGATCAGCGGGTCAAAGGTCACGCACAATGTCAAGTCATGAATTGATTATTTTTGTATTATTATGACAAATGTCTAATTGGATGAAATAATGAAGTGTGGAGGATTATGTTTGACATGGGAGCGTGGACAGAAATGGACGCAAACTATGACTTGACTATGAGGCGGTAGCTCTGCTTCTGCACCCGTCTCTCTCTCTCTCTCGCTCTCAAACCCTCTCTTTCTTTCTGTCTCTCTCTTTCTCCCTGTCTCTCTCTCTCTCTCTCTGTAGGTATCAGACCTAGGTTGCCAGGCCTTTGCCATCCTCTTTGACGACATCGATCACTCCATGTGTCAGGCCGACAGCGAGGCCTTCTCGTCGTTCGCTCACGCTCAGGTCACTGTAACCAATGAGATCTACCGGTTCCTGGGGGAACCGCCCGTCTTCCTCTTCTGCCCAACAGGTGGGAAACGGCGAGGACCTCCACGTCCCTGTGAAGCCATGGCGATAAAACGCACCTCTCTTCCTCTCCCTCCCCTGTAGAGTACTGTGGTTCTCTGTGTTCTCCCAGCGTGTCCAAGTCTCCATACCTGCAGACCGTCGGAGAGGATCTGCTCCCCGACATAACAGTGATATGGACAGGTGAGGCACAAGCGCGCAAGTCGGCATGAATATCATCAGTTGTTAAAATGAAACCGCGTCTGCAAACACAAAACAGGGTCTTTAAGAGTACAGTTTCCTTTTTTTTTTCTTTCTTTTCTTTTGCTGGAGTTTCTGCCTCATTAGTCGCCTTCACTTATAATAACACACAGCTCAGCATACACACATGCGGACGAGGCACAGAAGCGCACACAGCCTCCTCCACGGACCCAAAAAAGGATTTAGGTATACGTCCGCCCACACGCATATGGAAGTACAGTAGAAACACACACAAATTATCGCCCACTCTCTTTTTTAGCTGATTTTTTTTCTTTTATTATTGCTTTCTCTCCATTTCCCAGGCTCAGGCTATTCAGTAGCAGCTGGCTTAATGTCAGTTTTTGTTTGAACCCCCTATGGAAAAAACACTTATTTGATACTGTGATCGATATTTCAATGAGAGGGTTTAGAGGGGATGCTCTTTTTTTTGATTTTGGAAGATGCTTGAGATGCTATGAAGATTATATAATTTCTGTTGCTGATATTATGTCGCTATCGCAGCGGACGTCGTTGACTCAAGAGTTTAGCCCGGGGGTTTTCTGTCACCTGCAGGCAGTAAGGTAATCTCCAGGAAGCTGTCTGTGGACTGCCTGGCGGAGGTGGAGTCGGTCCTCCAGCGCCCTCCGCTCGTCTGGGACAACCTGCACGCCAACGACTACGACTCCAGGCGCCTCTTCCTGGGCCCTTTCAAGGGCCGGGAGCCGCAGCTGAGGAGCCACCTGAGGGGCCTGCTGCTCAACCCCAACTGCGAGTTTGAGGCCAACTACATCCCGCTGCACACGCTGGGGAGCTGGCACCGAGCCAGGACGGAGGAGAGAAAAGGTGAGGCGCAGGGGGAAGGCGGATGGGAGGAGGAAGTGGCCGTGACGAGGCCGGAGGTGCCCGGAGTTAATAAACCAAAATTGGCTGCGCCAGAGCCGAGTTAGTCTCCGAGCTTCCTGCAGAAATGTTTATTAAGCCGGTGTTGCTCGGCAACTTGCGCTATCCCAACCACAATTTTTGCCCGCCACTTATCTCCAGGGAATCAGTGCTCCATTTGCCGTCTTGGTCGAGGCTTCGCCGTAAGCGCTTGAGTTGCCCCGTTCTCCTCCAGGTTTTGCCCAAATGCGGCTCGATTAGGTCCAGCTGGCGGTTTTCACAGCCCGAAGTTGCTCCATACGGTGCGCGACGCTCCGTGGAATCTGTCTCCGTGATGACGTTCGGCAGGCCTGCCTTCACCGCTCGATGTGACGACGGGTTGCTATTCAGCGGAGGAGAGTGAGAGGAGGAGAAATGACGGAAGGGAAAGCGGGTGATATTGTTCTGAAGCCCGGGTTGGGGGGCGGAGGGATGTGGTGGTGATGGAGGATTAATTGTGATGCGTGACGAGGGAAGAGATGACGAGAAAGGACGGACCTCTGTGTAGGAGAGACAAAGCGGGAGGCTGGAGGAGAGGAAGGGGAGCGAGGGAGGAGATGAGGGGAAGCCTGTGATGTGGATTGAGACGGAGGAGGAATTTTAATGGTTATGCGCGAAAGAGGATGGGGGGGGGGATTTTCTTTGCAATGGGTGAGGTAATTAATGAAATCACTCTTTTTGTGTGAGAAGGGTGTAATTGTTCAATTTTTATTGCGGCCCGCGCTAAAAAAAGAGGTGACGGAATCAGAGCTTTCCCCCGAATAGTGACGCAAAACAACGTGACGCGGTAGCGTCTCCCACATAAAAACAAAGAAATACAAAACGGTGTTAACTGTTAGACAGACTTTTAATGTGAACGGTTGATAGATAGTATAATGGTGTGTGTGTGTGTGTGTGTGTTTATGTGCACACACTAGATGAGGAGTGTGAGTACTGTCCTGATCGAGCTCTGTCTGCGGCTCTACAAGACTGGATGGAGGAACTCAACCAGCCACTACAAGCAGGTAACCTAAATCAGTGCACTTTACTCACATCACCGGCGCTTTGATTGATTTGTTTCTGTTTGAATTTACAGTAGTGTTATCTGATATAATATTTTTGAAATAATTATTGTCTTTATACAGCACTTTTCGGGCTTAAGCAGATAAAAAAGAATTCAGAATAAACCTTCATAGAGGGGGGAAAAATATGAGAACATGAGACCAAATCAAGCAGCACTGAGCTCGGGCCCAAACATTAAAATAGATTTGATTATTGTGTTGTAAAATAATCACATACATACTCAAATAGATGATCTCAAATAGCTAAAATGCCGATAATATAAAGTGCAAACTGTACATAGAAGTCCTTACAAATGTGCAATCTACTTAAACAATAGAATTCGAGCAAAGCAGCTGCAATAGTAGCACGAGAATAGACGAGGTGTTGTGGGAAAAGACGTGCGGGCCCAACCTTTGCGTTTTAAAGAGGCAATTAAAAGCTGCAGTGGAGTCAGCTGATCCGAGGCCGAGCGGGAGGCGGGTCCACGGACGTGCTGCCGCTCAGCCAAAACGGCTCTGCGGAGCAACTACAATTAGGTGCTGATCAGCTGATCTCGAGGGCTGTGCTGGGCTATAAGGGGTTAAAAGTCCTGTGCTATAATCAGGATCCAGTCCACGGGTGACTTATAACACGGTTTTTTTGGGGTTGAATTCTGAAAGCAGCCCGCAGAGTGATGCTAAATCTGGAAGGATGTTAATCTGGAGAAAAGTGACCGCCGTTTTTCCGCGCCACCGCAGGCCGGCAGAGCGCGCGGGGAGATCAGCGCTCGTCCGCGGCGACCTCTCGATGCAAAACCCCTGACAGATCCGACCGCCCCCCCACCCTGAGGGGGACGTCTGCCGTAGCGAAGCTCCCCGTCTTCCCCCTCAACTCCAGCTCGCCCCCTCCCTCCCCCACTAAAGCCAGAGGCGAGCGGGAGGGGGAGAAGAAGAGGCCAAACCAGCTCTGTCAAGCCAGCCAACCGCAGCCTCCAGCATCCAGACACGGATCGCCCTCAGGTCGAGGACAGAAGGCCCAGGGTCGAGGGCTCTGTGGCGGGAAGGGCCAGCTCAGCGAGTCCCAGGTGCGGCTGCTGGTTGGCCTCCATTATCTGCCTCACGAGCACGGCCCCTCGGCGCAGAAGCTGCTGCAGGATCTCACCTGGCTGAAGACAAACTGTCAGCTGGTCAGCGCCAACAGCAAGAAGAGCCAGCCTCAGAAGGTCAGTGGAGTGCACGCTGTGGACTTCCCAGCACTGAAGTGTGTTCGTTGTTTGTTTACCGTGCCGGCAGAGAGCAGCAACCAGTGCTACCGCTGATGAAAACCTCAACACTATAATGACCATGTCTCCAGGTTGACGAGTGGCGTGGCCGGGCCTCAAGGTTCCTGTCCCTGTGTGAAGACATCGCCCAGCTCCACTGCAGCGTGGTGGGTGGGGCCAACAGGGCGGTCCTCTATGACCTTTACCCTTACGTGTGGGACCTGAGGAACACGGCGTTGGTGGCAAAGGCCTTCATATGCTGGCTGGGTGAGGACGATGCAGGAATGCAGATTAGTATGCTTATACTATGCTGAACAATACTGTGCTGTTACCATGGCTATACTATACTATATAGCTATGCTATGCTATGCAACGCTGTACTATGTATGCTATGCTATGCTGTGCTATGCTATGCAACGCTGTACTATATATGCTGTACTGTGCTATGCTATGCTATGCAACGCTATACAACATATGCTATGCTATGCTGTGTTATGGATGGCATGATAAGCTATGCTATGCCATGCCATGCCATGCCATGCCATGTTATGACTTACTGTACTATGTACTACATTCTGATATAAAAGTGCTATGCTACATTTTACTCTACTCTTCTCTACTCCCCAATACATTGCAATGCAATGCTATGTTATGGTATGCTATGCTATTCTATGGCATACTATGCTATGCTATGCTGTGTTATGCTGTGTTATGCTATGCTATGCTAGTATATGCTGTGTTATGCTAGGCTATTAAATGCTATGATATGCTATCCTACACATAATTAATACTACCGATTTTACAAGAACTTAAAGAATATCAATATACACTATGAAAAAGATGTCATAATTTCTGTTTTGTAGGTTATATTGGAGTTTCTGCCGTTTTTCTAATGAGCCTATTTCTTCTCTGACTCCCTGCCCCCCCCCCCCACACCATCGTCACGACTCAGATGGACGCGTGTTGAGCGACAGCTCCACCTTGGGCTCCTGGAAGAATTGCTTCCATTGTAAGCGTGACCTCTCAATTCTTTGCCTCCCCATTTGCGAAATTATCAGCTACGAGCAGCCTTTTGCTGCGCGGATTGTTTTTACCGGGAGCACTCTCAGTCAGGAAAAAAAAACAAAAAAAAAACGCCCTCCCTACCTTCAGTCATTACCGCTCAGTGCTGGCTCAGTAAAGCACAGAGGATAATGACACGGTGAGATCTGAGACACCAGTCATGCTTCAAATATTCATGGCACCAGCTTAAAGATTTGAGTGAATTTCGGCCTAATATCCCTGGAAGCACGCTGATGCTGTAAAACGCTGCACCTTTATGCTGCCATCAATATTTAAAGCTGGTCTCACTCGCAGTCATTTGCAGTCTGCCCCGGTAACTCTTCCGGCCCTTCGCTGGCCCCTCACCTCGTGACGTCATCAGAGTGTCCTGTGCTCCTTGTTAAGGGTGTGGGAAGGCGTCAGGCGTGGATCTACTCGGAGTGGACTCGGAGCCATGGGTCTTTAAAGGGGGCGTGTCTGGGGAGGTGCAGGTAGAGCGTGCTTTCCTATACGTTGTATTAAGTGGGCAGTTAAATCCTCTCATAACTGAGCCTTATTTCAGATGTGTGTGTGTGTGTGTGTGTGTGTGTGCGTGGCGTGTAGATGCTTCTCCCAATAGGCAGCAGCAGTGAACTCTTCACTCACCCTCCTCCCCTCTTCCCAACCTCTCGCCTCTACAACATCAGGCCGTACCACAGCAAGGACAAGGTGGGTTTCGGAAGCACCGGTTTGGAAATTGAGTGTCATGAATGCGTCACAGGGTTTCGACTCACATCTCCACATCGAGTGCAAAACTGTTTGGTTGCTGCTGGGCAAACCGTAATGCAAACCTTTTTTTTTTATTCTAAAAAAAAAACAAAACAAGCCTGGCATCACAGCGGGAGGTTGAGATGGAAAGTCATTGAAAATTAATGGAATCTTCATGGCGTGCCACAGAAAAGCTGCAAAATGTTTTTTTTTTGTTTTTTTTTTATGGGCCCTTGTAGATTTTTACATGGTAAATGATCCATGCTCCCGTCGACTGGGACGAGGAGATCACGGCCGTCTGTCAGCACTGAATGATGTGTAGGATGACTTAAAGCTCTGTTTGTTTAGGTGGAGCTGTACCGGATGGTTCGCCAGCTTCACCTGAGGACTCAGGGCGGCCAGGAGTCCAGTGCCGCCCACCCGGACGTCATAGGAGACAGGTGAGTGTGCGGTCATGGAGCATCCGGGTGTCCAGAGCTGCCCACAATGTCGGGTCTTTGAAGACGCCTCCCGTTCTCCCCTCCAGATGTCTCGGACCGTGCTTGGCGCTGTGCCCCGAGTACAGCTTCGTCCTGGAGGACGAGCTGGGCGTCTGCGGCTGCATTTTGGGAATCCTGGACGTCCGCTCTTTTGCCAAGCGGTGCCAGGCCAGCTGGCTGCCCGCCATGAGGGACAAATATCCATCGCGAGGGGGCAACGGGCACTCCAACACGCAGGTACGCAAACGCGCTGGATGCCAAAGAGTAGAAGAAGTCCTCTTCCTTTGGCGCCTGCTCCACCCTCCAGTCACGTCACCTGTCACGCGCAGTTAAACGAACCAAACAACCATCACACTCAAAGCTTTTTTTTCCTTTTCTTTCACCGTTAATGCTTTCCCTGCTTTTTCCATCACAGGGGACTACAGCTACTTGTAGGACGTGTGTGTCGGGCTTTAGCTGCCAGAGAAACCGCGCCAGCAGGGCGTCGGTAGGTCCGGCAGAGGTGAACGTCAGACCATGACCAGATAACGCGCTTGTTTGCCACCTCATGACGAATAGCAGAGGCCAGGAGCCAAATGTGGCCCGGCGGTGAGCAACAGGAACAGTCGGCGGAGCGCGCCTGCAGGGGGGTGTGTGTGGGGGGGGGGGTCTGGCTTCCTCATCGCCGCCCACCATGTACGTCACGCTGACTGTCATCGACGCCTCCCTCGCAGGCGTCCAAAGTTGACGAATCGCAAAGACTGTTTAAACAGGTCAAATTGTGGGGGGAGGGGGGGGGGGGGGAGCAGGGAG
>CAAKHG010032292.1:22099-39216 GCA_901007715.1 Dactylopterus volitans
CCACCCTCCACCCAGCTGCTGCACAGCCGCAGAGCTTCAATGAAGAGCTGCTCGTCGAGGTCAAGCGCGTTGACCTTTTCCCTCGGCTGGCCTTTATCGGCAGCGCCCGCCCACGCCCACACACACGCGCGCGCGCGCACACACACACACACACACACACACACACACACACACACACACACACGTGCGCGCCGGAGTCCAAACGACAATAAGACCTCAGTGACTTCGGGGAGTTTATAAACAGCAGGCATGAACATGCATGCCGGCAATCAATCGGTTACACATCTACGAGCAGGTTCTGTTATTCAGACTAAAAGGGGCGACCAAAGTCCTCATGTGAATGTCGCGAGTCCCCCCCCCCCCACGCCTTCCCGCGCCTCGGTTCAGAAAAAAAGACTCATTTTTGGCACTGCCTCCTCCTCCTCGTCCTCCTCTCATCAGGTCTGTTTCATCCCGCCGCACTGCAGAAACCTCTGTGTCCTTTTTTTAACATCGCATCCAACGTTTATTTTTTTTTGAACATTTACAAACTTGTCAACTGAAAACAAACCAAAACGCACAGCAGCCGTTTGTGCTTTTATCTTGGACTACTTCCTCTTACTTAATCCACAATGTGAGCCCCTCCTCCTCTCCCTCCCCTCTGCCCGGGACTTGAGGAGGAACCAGAGAACAACATTACCACCATCCATCTCTGCACCGGCTGCTGATTAGTTTCTCAACTGCTTTCAGTTTAGCGGACCCTTTAAACGCCACCGCCGCCGGCCACCGCAGGTCCTCAAAGGCAGCAGGCCTGCTCCTAAATCCTCATTAAAAAATGGTAAAGTCGTGACAGGGCGTTTCCCACCGGGGTCCCTAAACGCTGGAACGACCTTCCAGGCGGGATTTTAAAACACACCTCAGTCTTTTTTTTTTTTTTTGGTTCTATTTTATTGGCGGTGCTTAAACTGACGTGCCATTGCTGCACGGTAACCACAGTTATCAATCTGTCGTCTGTGTTGAGCTGAATTTAAAAGAAAAAAAAAAAAAAGAGAGAGAAGCGCTTTTAAGAAATTACAGCTGGTGATGGCCCTCTCCGGGTGTGGTCAGTTGTCATGGCGACCGTCTCACCGAACTACGGTGGCAAGCTTTGGAACCAAGAAAGTTGGACGTTTTTTTTGAAGGGATTTCTCTTTTGTACAGTCTTTTGAAGGGGGGGGGGGGCACGTAAAACGGTCCCTGAATCAGTCCTGTAGCTCCACCCACTTCATAATCTGCTGCCACATTCACGGTATCTTTTTATGAACACATCACTGGTGACGCCCGGGAGCGGGGGGGAGAGTGTGTTTACACTTTCCTCGCAGTCAGATCATAAAAACATAAAAAAACAGAGTGGCTGAACGCCGCCTGACACCGCAGCACGGCGACCCTCTAACCCTCCATCAGCGAGCCTATATATTATTCAGGCGCTGAAAGCCGAAAATGGACGTCCGCTTAAATTGCTAATGCGAGAGCAGGGGGAAAGAAAATACCCGTGCGGTCGGTCATTGTTGCGCTCGAACTGAAGGATTTTCCAAGAATTCATCTGCAGCCGCCGGGGATAAACAACCCGGAGGCAGATGTGATGTGCAGTTCAGCAGCCTGGTCCTGATGCGGACTGGCCACGCCCCTCTGACGCCTCCTCGCTGTGCTCGCTCTTCCCACTTTCTGGGTTTGTTTTTGTTTTTTTTCTGGTACTTTCACAGACATCAGAATCACAGCTTCCTCCTCCTCCTCTTCTTCCTCCTCCTCCTCCCGCTTGCTCTTTAATGATTTGCCTCCCTCCATCCTCATTTCATTCCCACCATTTCGTCTCCGGTCCTCGCTCCCTGCCCTCTTCCTCAGCCCCCACCAGTGCGCGCGCACACACACACACGCACACGCACACACACACACACGCGCACACACACACACACACACACACACACACGCACACACACACACACACACACACGCACACACACACACACACACACACACAAATAAGGGCATCATTAAAGGGATTGTGGGAGAGAGAAGCCGTTGAGGATACTCAAATTTCTATTCTTTTCCTATTGTGTGTATCTATGTGTGTGTGTGTGTGTGTGTGTGTGTGTGTGTGTGTGTGTGTGTGTGTGTGTGTGCGCGCGCGCCAGGTATTCCTCATCCTGTGAGGACACGTCTGCCCGCACATTTGTGGGGACCCGCCTCCATCTTGAGGCAGAAGACTTTAGAGGGGAAGACTTGGCTTGAGACTAAAGTCGAGTGAAGGAGGGGCTGGGTTGCGGGCTGGGCTACCGTTTCCGGGAAACGAATGCTAGTTGGTTAATGTTCTCTGAATTAGTGGCAACACGTTTGTGTATGTGTGTGCGTGCGTGCGTGCGCGCGTGTGTGTGTGAAAGAGGGAGAGAGAGCGAGAAACTCACTCAACGGGTGATGCGGCTGATGCTAATACAATGAGTCAGGAAGCTCTTGTCATCTCACACCCAGTTTCCCCTCCCCTCCCCTCCCAGTTTCAACGGCCTGTGCATAATGTCTTGTTGTCGCAGTGTGAGTGGATAATGGCTAACTTTCGCTTCTGGGGCTCCGCTGTTCATGCGGCTGATGGATCCATCATTCTGTCCTTTCATGCCTTCAGGGTGGAAACTAATGAAGTATGTGGGCTCATTTGTTAACAATGTCCATACATCACCAGCAGGGCCTTTAGAAGGAAATGTTTATGGCTGTCCATGTAGGGCTTAGTGCTTCTCTGCTTTGTGTGTGTGTGTGTGTGTGTGTGTCTCTGTGTTTGCGATCTGAGACGCTGTATCGGCCGGTTTCTACACAACCCTGTTTAAGTTTTTGTTTTAGCTTCCAAACATAATGTTAGAATTACCTGCACTCAGTCTCCAGTTCAGGAAGCGGAGAATAATTATCATGTAACTGCACCCATCGTGTGGTTCCGGTCCTGAGGAGGGACTCTTCTAATTATCTGACACGCACGTGCCAGATATTTACGTTTTATCATGCTGCGCACTCATTAGTGAGGACGCGATGGTTTTAATCCGCCATCGGGATTAGTTTCATTATCAATAAGTCTGGCAATTATTTTTTGACATAAGCGTTTGACTGTTGGTTCAAACCTGCTTACAGAAAAGTTGGGAGTTTTTGTAAAGTGTAAATAGACACCAAATGTGATGATTTGCAAAAGAGTGAATGGCTTTGCGATAGCACAAGGAAAATGTTTTATATTTTGAAAATGAGAAATGTCTTTTTTCGTATCGATAAAAATGACCCTCTCCTTACGTTTAAAAAAAAATGTTGGTGGTATCAAATTAAAAAATTCCGTTCACATTTGCAATGTGCATGAAATGCCAGGAAATGGTGAAAGCTGTTATCCTGTGCGGCCCACGCAAGACGTTTACTTAGCGATGCTTCGGGCTAACGTTCTGCTGGGGAACCTCGGGTCCTGCCATTCACGTGGATCTTCCCTGGAAACGGTGTTCCCTGATGGCAGCGGCCTCTTTCAGCAAGATAACGCTCCCTGCCACAAAGCAACAATGCTTCAGGGATGTTTGAGGACCACAACAACCAGTTCAAGGTGTTGACTCGGCCTCCAGGTTCCCCAGATCTCAATCCAATCCAGCATGTGTGGGATGTGCTGGACTAACAAGTCCAGATCCATGGAGGCTCCACCTCAAAAACCTCCAGGACTTGAAGGGTCTGCTGCTGACATCTTGGTGCCAGATACCACAGCAACACCTTCGGAGGTCTGGTGGAGTCCAGGCTTCGACGCGTCGGGGCTATTTTGGCTGCCAAAGCAGGGCCTACACAATATCAGGCAGGTGGTCATAATGTTACGGCTCATCTGCGTAAATCCACTTGATTTATTACCTCAGCGAATGTTTTCCTAATGAGTTTATGGTCTCAATCACCGGTTTCATGTCTTTTTCAATACAGCTTGGGTATGATTCAGAGCGTGGCTGCCTTGAGGCTGACAAGTCATTACAACCGGGCGTGGAGCTCATAAAACGGCCCGGCAGATAGGTAAAAATCTGGTTGCAAAAAACGGGTGCTGCCGCCATTTCTTGGATTTCGCCTCGGATGCGCAGCTCACAGACAAAAAAACAAACAAACAACGACGCCACGTCCCTCCGGACTAGGCAGCTGAGATTCTGCCGCTCTCCTCGCCGCCGTCTGACGCTGTGATGTGGAGAGAAAGGGGCGGCAGACGTGAGGTTTCCTCCACAAAAAAAAGGCCTTTCATGTGCGTTTTCGCGTCGGCGACACAAAGCCACTCTCAGAATTCAGAGTTTAGCGGCGCACCCCCGGCTGACTGCGCCGCTTCATCTCCCCGCGCCCGTTTGATCCCCTCGTGAAGCTCCCCGACACTTATTTTCATGCAACACAAACGTGGCAGGAAGGTGAAAGCTCTGGCCTACATACAGCCCCTGAACTCCTCCTCCGGAAACCCCTTGTGGGAACGGTTTGCATCGCCTCACCCTTGAGTGGCGGCTCTAAATATGGCCGCTCCCCCCTAAGCCCCCCCCCTTTCCTGTCAAACTTCGCTTCTGCTCCCTGACTCGCGCTGCTTCATCCGCTTCAGACAATGAGAGGTGATGAGTGCTGATCACGAGGAGAGAGCACACACACACACATACACACGCACACACACCCTCAAACATCTGCCGCACGCTGCGTGATGCCGGTGCGACGGCACTGAGGAACGCGAGGAA
This sequence comes from Dactylopterus volitans, assembly GCA_901007715.1. NCBI lineage: Eukaryota > Metazoa > Chordata > Actinopteri > Syngnathiformes > Dactylopteridae > Dactylopterus > Dactylopterus volitans. The sequence goes on from CAAKHG010032292.1 coordinate 26,809, forward strand.
GTGGGCGGTGATAAAAGTGACACACATGACATTTAAGACAATGGCGTTGATGCTAATTGTGGTCTTAAGGTACATACTGATTATGAGGCAGATGAACACCCCCCCACACACACACACCTTTCTTCTCATAAGCATCCTCCTCTTTTGTTGCCCCTCATCGGCACTACTTTTTCCTCCTGCGCTCAACTTAAGCCCCTCCCTCCTCTCTTGGTTAGCCTCCGCCTCCATCCGACGCGTCTCTCCCTCGCATCCTCACCCTTCCTTTCCCCCTCTGTCGTCTGTCATGCAGGATTATATTTTCAAATCGCACCGTGAAGCGTTCATTCGCACTCCTAACACCGCCCGCTTCATTTGATCCTGCGCGTGGGTGTGTGTGAATGTGTGTGTGTGTGTGTGTGTGTGTGTGTGAGAGAGATAGAGAGAGAGAGTTTATTTTCATTCATTCACAGCAGCTGGTTCCTTTTGTTAATAGATGCATCTGAAAGTTCAAACCTTGGTTATGATGCCAAAAGTTTAAAAAAAAGAAAAAAAAAAGATTTAAAAATGCGTGCAAAGGTTAAAGGTTAGAAACTAAGATGTGAATTATTCAAAAGACGACACATTTTTTTTCTTTCTGGCTAAATAACTCCCATCATAACACAAAAACAAGCTGCTTGGTTTATCTCTCCGCACTCCAACACAAGCCCGTTCATTCCCTCTGAGCCATTTTACACGGTCATGAATGATAATATTAAAAATGGTTCAGCCAATATCCTAAAACAACCCATGGTTTTCTGAACAAAGTTATTCTGTTTTTTTTTCTACATATTTAGCATTTTTGTAAGGCTTTAATGCGCCTGAACAATGTCCACTATGTGGGAGTGACATTAATTAAGCGCATGATAATGAAATTCATACTAATAAGGGAACGCCGTGGCTCACTGGTGCGCTTTTAACGGGTTTGGACAACAATTCCGTCCCTGACTACAGCGCCGGTGTTGTTTGTTTTTTAATGGGATCTATTGATAATAGTTAAAATATTTCAACCGTGTCCTTGAGACGCTAAAAGCGACATTAATGTGCCCCAAGAATTATTTCCCTCGTACCGCTCGCCGTGGACTCATTTTTCACTGCAGTGTGAAGTCCTGCAGCTATAAACGGCACAATCATCGCCAGAGGAAGGAAGGAACTCAAAAATGTCTGTAGTTTACCAGTTGTAATTAAAAAAGAGACACTTACTTGTGGATAGTTTTACAATAACTGAAGAAAAAAAGAATACTGTGTACAACTTTTCTGTAAGTGCTGGTGGAAGTTAAATATATACATTTGGAAAAAATTACATTTTAACTAGATCTATAAACTTGTATTGAATTTTTTATGAGTGCTGGTCTGAGCTTTGGAGATTGAATTTTTATGTCTATTTTTTTACAGGATCTAGCACAAAAAATGTTCAGGTACCGCTGGAAACGTGAAAATCTAAGCACATCTTCAGTTTAAGTTTATAAGTACCATGATAAATGTTGAAATATTTGGCATGTTTTTCGTTAGTATTCTTAATTTTTAGGACTCGCTTCAGGAGTTCAGCCTGCCGACTGTGACTTTCTGGATGTATCTTAAAATATAATCTGAAAACTCAAGCAGACAAGATTGCCCAAAACTTGTGTAACCGTAACTGTCCATTAGAATTATTTGAGAGCAGCATCTATAGATGTTTGAGAGATGAACACTGACAGCTGAACTGCGAGTAAACAGATAAGAGGTTTAAAAAAAAAAGAGGTACGGTGGCCATTTTAAGATCAATGAACGCCGGTAGCGACTTTGTTTGGCTAACATGATAAGTCTTGGAAAAGAGAGAGTTGGAGAAACATGGAAAAACAACTAAGGTGGAAAGATGGTGGGGGGGGGGTGGAGACCGTCGAGGTGACGGCGATGGAGACCCCGTCTGCCGCTCTGCTCCTGCAGCTATCGATGTCGCGCTGCAAGCTGCCCGTTTCACAATCTCATTACAGTCACATCTCCCTGATTACTCTCCTGTCACTCGCGTTTTATTGACTGTATATGTGTGTGTGTGTGTGTGTGTGTGTGTTGGCAAGATTGTGTGAGTGTGTGTACATGCAAACGCCCACTCCTCAGTTCCTTACAGACTGACTCATAGCCACAAACACACACAACAGCGTTTCAGTACACTGCTCTGCACGAATGGCAGTCGCCGGAAGTGGAGGGTGAGGGGGGGGGGCGTGAGGTGTGTGTGTGTGTGCGTGTGTGTGTGTGTGTGTGGGGGGGCCGTGAGCCTCCAACATCTCTCATCTTCGCTCCCTCATTCTCTCTCTCTCTCTCTCTCTGAACAGTGTCACAGTGATGCAGATGTTGCCTTGAGGCTTGCGTGTTTGTTTATGAGCGCGGAGTTAGCGGCGCCGCGGCTAATTGCTCTGTGTTTTGGAGCTGGCAGCAGGTAGCCGCCGACGCCGGTCTCACGGTCTCATATCTGAGATGTGCGGCTGACATTTTGTCTTATTGCCCCGGGGGATTTATAAACCTTTCCTGAGTGCAGCCATGGGAGAACATGCTGTAATTCAGCATTTGGCCATGCGGGGAGCCAAGACGTCAGGTCATCCAAGGTGGCTTTATGAACAGGTTCTTCTTCTGCCACCTGGGACCCAAAGTCAGTGATGCTCCAATGTACCTTTGGCACAAGTGCAACTGCTTTGTGGTGTCATAATAATAAATAAAGGAATAAAGGGTGTTTCTGGATTTTATATACAGTATATACACTGATCAGCCATAACATTATGACCACCGGCCTAATATTGGTGTAGGTCCCCCATTTGCTGATAAGCCGCCCTGGCACCAGGATGTCAGCAGCATATCCTGGAAGTTTTGAGGTGGAGCCTCCATGTATTTTGATCTGTTCAACTGGATCGAGATCTGGGGAACCTGGAGGCCGAGTCAACACCTTGAACTCACACCAGTGTTCCTCAAACATTCCTGCACTGTTGTTGCTTTGTGGCAGGGAGCATTATCCTGCTGAAAGAGGCCACTGCCATCAGGGAACACCGTTTCCATGAAAGGGGGGACATGGTCCGCAACAATTCTTAGGTAGGAGCTACGTGTCAAAGGAACATTCACATGAATGGCCCAAGGTTCCACAGCAGAACATTGCCCAAAGCATCACACTGCCTCTGCCGGCTCACCCCAGCCTTCCATGTGATGTAGAAGAAAACCTGACCCATCAGACCAGACCACCTTCTTCCATTGCTCCATGGTCCAGTTCTGGGGCTCCCGTGTCCATTGTTGGTGCTTCCAGCAGTGGGCAGGGGTCAGCATGGGCACCCTGACTGGTCCCACACACAACAAACCGCCACGACCGTGTGTTCTGACTCCTTTCTTTCAGAACCAGCAGCAACTTTTTAGGCTGCAGCAGCTTGTCTGTTGGATCTGACCACACGGTCCACAGACTCCCAAAGTGTGTCAGTGAGCCTTGTCCACCCCCTGACCCTGCAACTCTGGAGATGTTCTGACCCAGTCGTCTAGCCATCACAATTTGGCCCTTGTCAAAGTCGCCCGAATCCTTAAACGTGACCTTAAACCTGCTCCTAACACATCAACTTTGAGGACAACATGTTCACTTGCTCCCTAATATATCCCACCCACTGACAGGTGCCATGGTAACCAGATAATCGGTGTCATTCACTTCACCTGTCAGTGGTCATCATGTTATGGCTGATTGGTGTTTACACTGAACAAAAATATAAATGCAACACTTTTGCTTTCACTTCCATTTTTCATGAGTTAAAGTCAAAGATTTCTTCCGCGAAAGTAAAAGACCTTTTTCTTCCCCCCTTAAAATCAAGGTGCTCAGTGAAGATACTGACGCTGCAGTTCAGGGCCTAACAAAGGTCTTACCTCAAGACAAACTGCACAGTTTCTCACAAATTTGTGAGCAGAATTTCAGCGAAATTAGTTTCTCGTGCAGCTAAGACCCTTGACTCTAACTCGTTAAAAACCCGTGCTTATGTTTTTGTTAGGTGCATATGCTCACTGACCACTTTATTAGGTACCCCTGTTCAACTGCTCGTTCATGCAAATATCTTTTCAGCCAATCACATGGCGGCAACCCAGTGCAATTTAGGCATCTGGACATGGTCAGCAACAAAATCAAAAGAACGGTGGTTTAACATTCACATTCACATGAAAAAAAAGGCAACACAGACAGCACGATATATGGACGTCATGACACTGATATGAAAAGACCCTCAGAAAGCAAAAAGGGCATCGTCAATCAGGGGTTATCAAGCTGTGGTCTGCGGCCCAAAGGTGGCGTCTGTAGCCCCGCAGATGGTCCCTGCATAGACGCCTTTAATAGGCTGACTATTATAATTACAATTAGCACAACGCACTGATATTGTTGTTATTGTTGTGATGCTGAATCAAACTTGCTGCGGACACGACATACGGCCGCGATCCACCAGTCAAACAACCGCAGCCGTTCTGTGGTTTCCAGTAGCCGTTTGCCGGGCAAGTGAGAGCAGCATCATAATTCCACTGAACTCCCACACAAAATACATAAATGCACAGAGTGGGACTCACCAGCCAACGTTCCCACCGCTGAGCCCACCAGGGCATGGACGGCCAGCAGGGGGGAGTAGAGCAGGACCGCCCCCAGCATGAGGAGGGTGGGCCCCAGCTCCCCGCAGGCAAAGATCTGACCCACGCCGAGGACGATGCCGTGCAGCACCTGAGTAACGCAGAGGGGTCGGAAAGAGACTTTGAGGAGTTGACAAATGTGACTCAGCATTTAGCAAATAACCACATCGAGCATGTGTGTGAGAAAAAAACAAACAAAAAAAAAACGACATCAACCATCCTTTTCTTCACCGGGTTTAAAAAAAAAAAAGAGAGACATATGCTGCGCCCCAACACTGAATGAGAAGTGAGGCGTTTCCATGGCGACGCAATTGGGTGCACCTGGCCGTTACTGATATTACAAGTCATAAATGGGCCTTAATTATACTGCTGCCACACATCGTCTTTGCGGATGGATGCGCTTCCTTTTTGCGTCCACGTGAGCGTGCAGTCAGTTTGAAAGCGCTGCTGCTGCTGCTGCTGCTGCTGCGGCAGCCGGAGAGCTCCATCCTCAGCAGAGGGCGAGCCGAAGACATTAAATATAAATAGGATCGACGTCATCGCCATCTCTGGAGAGCACCGGTGGAAGAATGAGAGGAGGAAGAAGGAGAGGAAAGATGGGTGCAATAGAGAAGAAGAAAAGGGGACTAGATTAGATGAAGGACGAGGGGGGGAAACGGAGAGGGAAGGGGAATCAGTAATGAGATTTCCGCATAAAAAGGACCATAACGGAGGAAATGTGTGTGGCATTATCCTCTTTGAAGTGCCGGTTGCATGTAGTTGTTTTGTTGCAAACCGAACTGAAGGAGGAAAGGGGGGTGGGTGGAAAGGGGAAATTGAGGAGATGAGAAGAGGATCAAAACGGCAGTGAAGGCAACTGAGGAAGTGATGGAGAGAAAGAGATGCAGCGAGTGGGAGAAGGCGGCGGCAGATCTGCTCTGGATGGAGGCTGAGACCCCACCACCAGCCCGCCCCAAAAGCCGAAAGATTTAGAGGCTTCACATCTCCCAAGTAACAAACCAAAGCGAATTCACGGAATGAAAGCGGGCAGCAATTATAAGATGAGAGGAAGGCGGACGGAAGGGGAGGACGGAGTAAAAGATATGAGATGAATATTTGAGGGAAAATAGATGGAAGGCGGAGAGAGAGGAACATGGGAGGAATCGGCAAGAGGGGGAGATAATCCGAACGGGGATGAGAAGCAGAATCATGTGTGAAGAATCGGCGCAGCTAATTCGTATTTATGCAACATCACAGGCGGTTTGCAGATGGCATCAGCCGCTTCTCCCCTTCTAACGGGCCGTTAAAAGAGGGATTCCTAAACTTTCCAGCCACTAAACCCCGTCCGCCCCCGAAAAACATAATAATGCCAGACACTTTTTTGCGACCTCCACTAACCTCGGAGGAATCGCACGGTTAAAACGCCCAAACGCATCCACACAAGATCACAGCCATGATCATTCCATCAGTAGCCATTAATTTCGGCAAACAGCAGAACTCCTCTTTCATAGGATAAAGGCAAAATGGCCGAAATCCGACTTTTTTTGCTCACCTGTGACCCCCAGAATGATTTTTTATGACAATCCGAACAGCACAAATCCAATTTTTTTTTTTCAAATCTGCGAATGCGGGTCACTTCAGGGCCGCAGGCTGTTCACACTGGAGTCCGATGGCGCGTCACATCTGAATTGCGACGTGAACAAAAAAAAAAACACTTGATCTCACCAAACAACTGGGATCGAGCGTTTAGACCTGCGGCGTGAACGTAGCCATAGCAACCTCCATATATAAAACGCTGGCTCCGACTCCGAATTGTGGCCGTCATGGCAATTACTGCTCATTGCATAAATTTCAATCGTTAAACTCATCAGGGTCAAGCCGAACGGCATCAGTATGCCGGAACAGCCCATCAGTTTGAGCTAATAAAAACCTCATGTACGCACTGGCCGCAGTAGCTGATGCTGTTGGTTTCGCTTTCGAGTTTCAAACACGTTTTCATCTTGTACATCGTACAACCCTCGATCGCTTGATCCTGCCGCGAGTGGCGACTTCGTTTTTGCTCTAAAGTGCTAGAGCAACACACGCAGCGATTACAGTCGAATATTCTCCGCCTCTCTGTAAGACACACACACACTCACAACTATCTTAATGAGGACGTTAAATCGACACACCGCGTTACGTGGCCCTGTTCTATAACCCCGAGGGTTTGGGTTGGCCAAAACGTCCTCGCTTTTGTCAAAAAGCCCTCATTTGTGTGGTTAAAAGACTCAATTTGGTTCGCGCAAAGACGGCGATGCAGGTACAAGATGTGCACGCGCACTTCTGACGGTATTAGAATCGCGCAGGTGCTCGCTGATGGATGTTAGCTCCTGAGCTGTTGGTTAACGCCACGGCGCTGATGTTTGGCCCTGTCAACATCCTGATGGCGAGGTTGTTCACACATTATAATTCATGAATCAAAGCAGGAGCCGATTTATCTTTGGGGGGCTTTTCTGCTGCTAAAGAGCCAATCGCGGCCTCTTATGTGGCTGCAGGCGCGGCTGTAAACACAGAGCTAATAAGGTAAACGTTTGCACATCCAGCGGGCTCATTATGATTAAGGTTGATGCTAATTTCCGGGCCGCGTGATAATTTTCAATCCAATGTTTACAGCTCGGGACAAAAGCCTCTCATTTAAATTCACAGGTCAGGCTTAATGTCGAGGCACGGCGGGCAACAGCTTGCATTCCGATCAGCTCGGAGCGGTCTGGCCATCAAGTTTGGCTTCGCCCCGGATGTCAGCGAGGCGACGGCCGCTGCTGATGCGTCCACCTTAAACCTGACACCTTCCACCCTGGGGACGCATCCCGGTCCGTCGGCAGGTCCGATTCGTTATCGTCCTCGCAGCCAAGTCCGCAGTGACTGAGCAAAACAGAGGAGAGGTGGGGGGGTGTCTAATCACGGGCGCAGCCGCGTCGCCTCCAAGTTTCAGTCGCCACGTTTCGCCCAATTAAAACGGGTTTGACTGAGGCTCCGTCGTTGACTGTTGCTAAGTAACTGGTGAGTCGCAGCTGGCTCATCCTCTGCATATTGTGCTCCTCACAGCGACTTCCTGCAACACAGCAGCTGTGTCGAGGATAACTGACCTGAGTTCAGGCCCCGTCCCCGTTCCCATAATTCCTGCTGTATAACATAGTGCCCCTCCTAACATCTCCCTGTGGGGCTAATCATGAAATGCACCTGTTGCCCTAATTGCAGGACGTGAGCTGCGTAAATATCACCGCAAGTTTTACTCTGACAGGCGCCATCACGGCGCCGGCTGGCCCGCTGAAATGCTGATGAGGACAAAGGAGATGCCAGCTGAGCCCATGAAGTGTCCCTTTACCTCCAGTCTGAGCTGAGACTGGGAAGAGTACCAAAACCAGTAAAACAACCGAGGCGCACCGAGATGACTCACATCATGCAGGGATGAGTCAGCCCTCAAGTAAAATTAATTGCCAAAAACAGGGCCAATAAAAGAAAGATGCGCATTTAGAAAAGGGGAAGGCAAAAGTGCTAAATCCATCAATAGTCTGACGGTCCAAATAACAGCTAGGAAATGGAATGGAAACAGGCTCCATAGGGAATAACGGGCGGAAGGTTCGAGTAGAAGGGCAAAGACGATGTGGCGTAAAGTTAAAAGGCGACGTGTGGACACTAGAGACTAATTAGCAAATGACGCGCACATGGGAGACAAATCGGGGGCGGCGCAAACGATCACAGGACACGACACAAAGACAGGAAGTTAAGGAGACGTCGAACGCGCCAACAAAGCTGTACAAAATAAAACAGGAAATAGCAACCAAAGGGCCCAAGAAACGCGGCAGGTCTCAAGCAAGATCAGGACAAAGACGGGAAAATGACCATCAGCCTGATAAATTCCCTGAATGGATTTTGGAGAGATTAATGTGAGGACCGCATCCACTGCATTATTTCGCCTTTACCAATCATAAAAACCGCCTTAATTATGTGTGTGTTTTGTCACATTTCTTGAGTCTCCTTCCTCCTTTCTGACATCTCTGTCTCAAAATGGCCGTCGGCGCGCCAGACCGGCGTTCATAAGGGGCCATCAGCAGTTTTACAACAATTTACCGTAACTTAAATAAATCCTCCGTATTTTTTTGACCTGCATGTACAATTTCAAATGTAGATAATCAACAAAAAAGAAAAAAGAAAAAACCCACTCGTAAATGCTTTCGATGTTCAAGTGAAAGACGCCCTCTAGTGGAAAGGAGCAAATCAAACGACGTTTACGAACAATGAGAAATTGTGACCCAGGTGCGCAGGTGGGTGATGGATCAGTAACACAAATCCGGGACTTCGATGCAAGAGACAGCGGATTCATCCCAGCTGGTCGCTGCTGCAGGAGATGAACGTTCATCTCCTGGTACCAGTGTCCAAGTGTTTTTGTCCCTCACCTTAACCAGACCTGGATCACAGCATCGACACACGTGTCGTACCACAGACGACATAGATGGCGGTTTAAGCTTAGATTTGTCGGAAAATGCATCTGGGATGATCTCCGACGGCCTTTTGTAATACGGAGCCTCAACATTTGACACTGTGCTGCCGAGCCTCGAGGCTCCGAAATAACGTAACCAGCGTGGAATCTTTCACCCAAATAATGCCCGCTCACCTCCACTGAACTGATCTCGGTGCCGTTGGGCTCCACGAGCCCTTGTGGTGACGTGGGGTGATGCGGGAAATAGGGGTTTTCTGGGCCGGTGCAGAGGAGATAGAGGACTATGACGATGTTGAAGGGAAACACGGAGACTGGCAAGTCCCAGCGGTCCAGAATCGGCGCGAGACCGCTGAAGAGAAAGACACTGGAGAAAGGGAACGGTGGATGACAGCGTGATTAGATGAGTACTTTTCTTTTAGCTACGACTGCAACCACTGAAACTTGTTTAATAGTTGGGAGAAGAAACCTTTTGTGGTGTGTGTGTGTGTGTGTGTGTGTGTGTGTGTGTGTGTGTGTGTGTGTGTGTGTGTGTGTGTGTGTCTCACCATGTAGCTGACCCCAAGCAAACGGGCAGCAGCAGCCACCAGTACCAGTCTCCGGCGGCGCTAAACACTCCCATCAGCAGTGACACCAACATGCCATTAAAGCCATGGAGACCTCCTGACACTTCAGCACTATACACACACACACAGACACACACACACACACACACACACGCACGCACGCACGTCTGTTTTTCGATGTTGTACACTGAAATAAAAAAAAAAGGTTTTCCATTTTCACATTCGAAATCAGTCATTACCAGCGTAAATGAGCGTGTCAGACTGGTAGAACCCTAAAATAAGGTTGTGCATGCGCGTGCGCCGCATGAATATTCGGACAGGAAGTCCTTTGCCAGGGAGTTAATGTAGGCGAATGAAGGACAATCAGTCATGGGACTGTTATTCTTATGAATTTTAAGTGGGACCATCAATCAGCGGCTGGCCGGGGTAAAGTGAGCGCCCGCGGCAAAGGGGAAAAGTCACAACTTTTTTCGCGTGTACGTGCAGTCAGCTTGGGCACAGGTGCACCGTGGTACCATGGAGGAGCTCGCACTCTCTCAGTATTTCACCGCCGTCAGTTGTCACGCATGTACCGTAAATGTATCAACGCAGACCGGACGTGCCCATGAAAGGTCGTTGTCGGCTTCATCGCTCGACATGAATGCCTATTGCGCACCACTGTCGCGCGGGATCGAGTGTCCCCCCCCCACCCCCTCCAACCTGTCTTGTCCGACGATAACAGCTGTCAGTGTCGAGGCCAGCGCACCCACAGTTCCCAGCAGGCCCTGCCAGGGGGAGGCCCAGTACAGCGCCGCCAGGATGAGAGCGCCGCTCAGCGGGTTGTTGGCTAGAATGACCCGGGCCACCCCTCTCAGGCCCCACACCGCCAGCTGCAGCGCAAACCACTTGTCTGAGGACGCAGAAAGAAAACATGCTGCCTGACAACATTCTTTTTTTTTTCCTGAACCCGAATGCGGAGAGTCAGACCTTTTGGGATTAATTCACAATTGTTTTGCAAGTGAAATTCAGTGCTTGGATGGATTTCTTTTCCTTTTTTTTTGCCGTTTCTGGGTTTTACAAGAGAATCAAAATGGTATTTTATCTTTTTTATGTCAGATGAGGAGCGCTGCGGCATTTACCATGGGGCGCCCGCGATGATCACATCTGCATATTCTAATATCGATGTAAGCATTTGCGAGTAATTTATCTAGGAATATGGCAGTCAGATATATTCCACGGGTTCTGCATTTTTCTCTTTGAAAAGTTTTTTTTTTATTTTTTATCATTAATCACATGATAAAAAGACCCAGGCTTGATTAATTATGCATTCAGTGGATGATATCTTTAAAGGTCCCACTGTGCATTCAAATTTGACGATGCAGCAGTGAAGTTTGGGAGTTCTCCTACCCTGCATGTGCTTATCCAAGTGCTCCATGTCCCCAGTGCACGACAGCAGGACGTCCAGCGCGCGTCGACTCAGGCTGGCACGTTTCCTGCTGGCTTCCTCCATCTCCATCTTGGTGTCCATCCACATCCCAGCGGCTGCTGAACCAAACTACCTTAGGCGCGCCGAATATGCCACAGTAACGAAGTTAGCTCTCCGCTGTGCCGCTTCCTGCCTCTCCGCTGCTCTTTCGTCTCTCATCCTTCGTCCTTTCACCCCTTTTTCCCCCTCCCCGGGGCTTTTAAGGGGATGACTTATAAACCGGGTAGACTGGGTAACATATTCACTCTGCTTTCAATCAGCTAAGCCAGAGAAGCACATAGTCCAACCCCGCGGAGACTGGTCAAGGAGAGGAGGGTCTCTCCCTCCTGCTCTGTTCCTGCATTTCATAAGCGCCTTGCTCTTCTGTCCCTTCCCTCTCTCCGTTGTTGTCAACCAGTCCCGCTGTGACATCTCTTCACCTATTGTTTGTCCATCTCAGCTACTCATCCACTTGTCTTTATTGCGCCGTATGCGCCAATGTTTGTCTTTCCCTCATTTGTAAAACCATTAATGGCTGTTGTGTTATCTCAACCTGATTCAAAAGGTGTAATGTATAACCCATCTCTCCCTCTCTGCTGCTCCTCCATTGTTGGATGCAGCGGCCTCTCCTGTGACTCCTGAGGGGCACTTTTTGACTTTTTGGTGACATTGGTTTTAACAAGATCTTTGCACTGTCACTGCAGACAAAGGGCCATTTTACTTCAGTTCAGTTAGCAAAGAAAATACTTTGCAGGTGCTTGTAAATCTGCCTCCTGTGGCCACTTTCAGATGTGCACTCACCTACCCCTTTCTTACGTCCACCTTACCAGCGCAAGGATGGACCCCTTTTGCCTTCGGAGCCGCCTTAAATCTTGGTGGCACAGATTCAACATGGTGCTGGAAACCTTCCTCAGAGATCTCGGTCCATATTGAGACGACGTGAGCGTCACGCAGATTGCTGCAGATTTGCCAGCTGCACCTCCGTGAGGTGACTCTCTCGTTCCACCACATCCTGAAGCTGCGCTGTCTGGCGCCTGTGGAGGCCATTTCAGTCTGGTGAACCCTGTGTCATGTTCAGTTTTCAGATTATTTGAGCTTTCTGATAAGGCATGTATTGGAAACAGGTTCACCGTGGCCACAAAGGGATGAACAATACTCAGGTAGGCTGAGGTGGCTGCTCAACCGGAAACAAGCAGCCCCAATGCCAAGACCCCCCCCCCCCCCCCCCCAACCCCCCCCACCCCCACACCAACCCCACCAACCCCCCAAACCCCACCACCACTGCGAACTGTCGCCTCGGTTTTCTGTTCTTAGCTGAC
>CAAKHG010032292.1:39473-51173 GCA_901007715.1 Dactylopterus volitans
GTGGGACTACGCTAGCGCCCCCCCCCCACCCCCACACCAACCCCACCAACCCCCCAAACCCCACCACCACTGCGAACTGTCGCCTCGGTTTTCTGTTCTTAGCTGACAGGAAGCGAAACTAGTGTGGTTTTCTGCTGCTGTGGTTGATCAGCTTCAAGGTTGGAGGTGTTCCGAGTTCAGAGATGCTCTCCTGCTTCCTCAGTTGTAACGATGGTTCACTGAACCAGTCTGGCCATTCTCCTCTGACCTCTGACCTCTGGCATCAACAAGGCATCTTCTCCCAGAGAACTGAGCATCACTGGGTGTCTCCTCTTTGTGGGACCATCCTCCGTAAACCCCTAGAGATGGTTGTGTGTGAGGAACCCCAGTAGATCAGCAGCTGCTGGGACACTCAGACCAGCAACCAGGACACCTTCAGAGACACTTAAACCCCCTTTCCTTTCCATTCTGATGCTGGTTTGAACTCCAGCAGATCCTCTTGCCCGCGTCTACATGCCTAAATGCACTGAGTCGCTGCCACGTGATTGGCTGATGAGATATTCGCTTAACAAGCCATCGAACAGGTCTGCCCAGTAAAGCAGCCAGTCAGTGTATGTGCATGTGCGCTGCGTGACTGCAGGAAGCGAAGCTGATAACAGCACGCCAGATATTATCACAGAGAGGATCCTTCCTCTATCGCTTCCTCTCTATCTGTGTCAGACAAGAGAGGAATTGAGTCGAATGTTTGCAGGTGGAATCGCTCAGGAACCTGCGGCGGCTCATCTTTCTAAGTCACTACCTCTTTCTGTCTCGCTCCGGCCATCTTTCATTCCCCTCAGTAAATTTATCGGCCTCCCTCCCTCCCTCTCTCGCTCTGTCTGTCCCTCTGTCTGGGCTCCCTCCATCCATCGCTGGCTCGTGAATCAATGCAAGCAGATGGGCACACGGGCCAAAGTGGCAAAAGGAAGGGATGCAAGTGGAAGAAAAGGGAAGTGAATTTCTTTGTCGGATGATGCACACAGACGCATGCAGCAGCACATGAGATCAGCATTAGGGCGTCCGACGTGCCACGGTAAGGTTGTCATGCATATTCAACATTCGTGTTATGCTGGGTTGAGGGTCACTTAATACATAACGCCAACACGCTGAGCGGCTGCATCCAGCGTGTGAAGGATAACGTGCGAAGGCGTTTGAAGTGAGGGAGAATCCAGAAATCCGGAAAAAACAAATGCATAAAACACAAAGAAAAATAAACATGAATGCATTTTTGAGATCACATGTGACTCCGAACAGAAGCGAGCAAGTCATCTTAAAAGCGGCCTGGCGCGTGTTCAGCATGCGTGAAGCTGCGTCACGGCCCTGATATTCCAGGTGCGGGGTCAAACTCCGACTGTGAGAGTCGCATTCCTTCCAGGAGTGCGCGCTTTTGAAAGCGTGCTCGACGAAGCCGCGCGTTTAGCGAGCTCGCGTGAAAGCGGCCGCCTGTTTGGGGGGGCGCGTGGGCGCGGAGAGAAGATTGATGCCGCTCTTAAGGGCGCACAGTAAACAATGAGGTCTCACCCGCGGCCAGTTAGCTTAGCCTAGCATGCTTGTCATGGTGTCACGTCGCTGCGCGTGGTTGATAAATAGTCCCCCACGCAACCTACTTAGCAGCTGGCATAGTTGTTTTACCTTCAAATGGGACCGATTCAGGCTCGCCGTTTCCTCCTGTTTACAGTCATTTATGCTAAGCTAAGCTAACCGGCTACTGGCTCCAGCTACGTATTTATTGCCCAGAGTAATCCAGCAATTGGAGGAATGAAACGCACGCAACATGGTGGATTTCAAAACCGATTGGAAAAGAACACCACAAAGGCGCCACTTATTATTTTGCAAGTGTTATTTTAGTATCCTCGAGCACTTTAAAATGAGGGGGGAAAAAAGACAACAAAGAAACCTAATGCAAGTTTATTTCAGTTTCTGTCCTCAAAGAAACTAAAACATCTAATTACTATACTGGCTGTGAGAATCTAATCTCCAAAGCAAATGAAGCATGCGGCCCTGATATCATCGCAAATGAGGTGGTGAATATGCAGCCCATCTGGACCTCAAGATGCAGTTTTCACACTCCTCACCAGTGTAATTGGCCGGAGAGTTTTCCCACAACACTAAAGGGAAAATTGTCCTCTAGCACCTCCTCACCGAGCACAACACTGAAATTCCTCCATAGGCCGCGGTCCAGGTGCGAGGGTGGGGCGCACGGTAAGCACGATGACACCAGAGAGGTCACGGAATTGGAGGAGAAAGGGAAAAACGAGCAGTCATTTGTTTCCATGGCGATGGCCGTTTCTCTCATGGTTCCTTTTTATGCGTCTTCCTCACTGAAACGCAGACTTTTGTTACCGTACGTTACTTAATAATTCAACCAGCTCATGAATAGAGCTCGATAGTTCATGAATAAAAAATGAAAACCAAAAAACAAAAAGATAGAAGAAAAAAAAAAAGCACTGCATGCGGCATCGTTACTGGAGTCCTGCAGGTGTTTTGTTTCACGTTGTGATCAGAATGTCGGGTAGAGATCGTGTGCTGCTTTATTGTATTTTTTATTAGCATTATTTGAGCTAAAACCAACACAACAGAAGACACTAACAAGCCCCCGAGGTGAGGTGAACTGCAGAGTAGGTAACATTTTCTCTTTGGTTTCATGACTAGCAGTGCTCACATTTGAGCCAGTGTTCATATGACAGTATATATTATTATTGGGGCTTAAACATGGCTGTACGTTTATGTGATGCTCGGATGCTTGCAATCAGAGTAAACCTTCAATTTCCGTTCGCAGATGCTCACCAGTAAACAACGCCAACAGCCGGCCCCCTTTTTTAAACATCAACAAGGCATTTATCATTATATCATAAAACCCCCTCAAGCTCTAGTATCATTGCGCGGCTTTTCATGGTCACGGTCCATTAGGGAAAGCAATGGAGGGAATGAGATGGGAGAAGTGCGAGGAAATGAGCGGCTGACGGAGGGATCGTTCACGCCGCTCCGGTGGACCGAGCCCTCCGGCTGATGGAGGTGGAGCTCCGCTCCCCCATCGGTAAATTTGTGCAAATACTTTGTGGCACAGAGTCAACAGATTTGTCGGATTGCTTGTAGACAGGAGAGCTGAATGTGCACCGTCGGTGGCAAACGCACACAGTTGAAAAGAAAATATTGTTCTTTTGTTTTTTTTTGTTTGTATTTTTTTTTTTTTAATTTTCAGGATAAAAGCGTAATGATGCCAAACGGCGATTAGGCGCTACGTCAAACTGTGAATGAGCCGTCGGCCTTCCAGCTGATCATCTCGCCCTGACATTCCCTCACTGCTGCTCCGTTTATTTCTAATTCCTTGTTTTTCAGGTTGCGCCAACTGGTAATAAATCCTGTGGTGGGGATGATGTATCTCAGGGGCAGCGGGTAAGTTGCAGAAACGTTTGTGCAGCTACACTTATGAGTCCATAAATGAGCGACGAGCAGCGGCTTGGTTCGGAGTTGTCAGATTGGGATAGAAATAATAGAATAATCACAAATAACGAGAGCCTCCATTACGAGGTCGCAAATTCCGATTTCGTCAACATATAGCAGCATGTCAATAAATGTGAACTGTTTTGTTATTTAAAATGCGGTTGGTCTTTTAACTGGCTGAAATGGGCTTGCATATAATGATATTTCTGTGGTTTTATCTATATTTTTTATATTATCCAATACATGTGTCCTTACTTTCATACTGTTGATTCCTGTTTGATGATTTATTGACTATTTTTTTTAAATTGTTTTTTACTACCTCTTGCTTATGTTTATGCTTGTACTTGAATGGCGCATCCATACGGAAAGTAAGTTCCCCCTGGGGAACAATAACGTATTCTGGTTCTGATTAAACATACAGCACACAAGATATTCATAAGCTGATATAGGGGCCGTTGGCAGGGCTGCAGCCAATTTTGCTGGTCAAGCGACTGATCCACTACACTGTTACTGTTTTTCATGAGAGCAGGTAGAAGGTCGGCGCACGGGCGAAGCGATAAGCCACTGCACTTTGGGTCATCTCCAGATTGCCTTTCCTGATTGATGTTTGTCCTTTTCCGAGCAAAGAGGAAAAATCACTCCGACGTTGGTTTTTTTTTTTTTTTTTTTCTTCTTAGAATCAACATGGAACCTTGTTCATGCAGTTGTAAAATGACCTTAAAGGTTACAGAAGGGAAAATCAGTTTGCCGTTCAGCGCGCAAAACAAAGTTGACCCCGCAGAAAAGGTGCCTTGTTTGACTTTGTCTTGTGCTGAAATCGAGTTTCTGCAGCTCCGCGAAGCGTCAACACGAGACTCCAGTGCACATCTGGAGGTACAAAACACGTTAAAACAGACTTACTTTTAAGCTTGAGGATGGTAAACCCAAACCCTTCCTTGGACGACTGTGGCGTTAACACACATGCAACGTCACGTATACGTACATGTAAACTACGTTCTTCTTATCCAGAAGTGACGTCAAAGGTCCTTGAACACAACACCAATTAAAATGTCCTTTGACCTGCCTTATGGGCCCCAGAGATGACTGATGACCTCACAACCGAATTTGTCGGCGTTGCAGCTGCAGCCGCAGCGTCTAGCTTTCCTCTGTTTCGGCTGCACATCACATTTTCACTTCCTCCAACATCATTTCAGTCTCCATCAAACCGAGCAGTATGTAGGACAAGAATTAAATTCGACAGACTGCAACTTTTATCCAAAGATTATCCTCTAAATAACTGATTAAAACGTGCCCCATCTGCGCTGTGAGAAATCTAGAATTGTCTCAGTCTACAGGCTTAAATGCTGAGTTAAAAATATCGCACCACTTTTTTTTAATTTCTTTCTTTTTTTTTTTTTTTTGCAGGCTATCACAGCTAAAAGCCTCAATATGAAGTCCTTGATCCTAAAATAGCTTTCATAGAGTGTGTGTGTGTCAGCGGTTTGATCTCGGGCGGCGAAAAGCGGCAGTTTTTGGTGAAAGCTTGACAGGGAGCTCGGGATGCCTCTCCCCCCGCAAGGCCATGTGTTAGATCAGCATTTTGTCTTTCCTCCTCTGAGCCGCTGCTGCCGAAATATCAAGATGAATGGAAATAAATAAGCAAATAAATAAATAAATGAATACGTTGATGCCCGACCGAAGAGAAAGCTATCATCTCTCAGTTTTATCTTCTCCTGTGTTTTCGGATCCTTTATGCTTTGACGAAATGGGTGCAATCTTCTCGCCCCCGAGAAGCAAATTCTTGCCTTTATTCAGAAAAATAAAAACATTTGGGGAACTGACAAAAGACACAAACTGGAGGAATTTGAGAACATCACTGAAGCCGAGACGACGAAACAACTCGTTCAAATACCGAAAAAAGCTGCAGTCCAAATATGAATTTTGCTTGTTTTCATGAGCAAGACTTTAAAATAAACTGCAGAATTTGAGACCAAAAGTGCACCAAATGTGCGCAAGCTTCAACCTCGAAATGTAAATAAATAAATAAATAAATAAATAAACCCTGATCTATTAAAAGCGCTTCATTCCCGCCCACACGTGCTCGCTTCACTTGCAGATCCTCTTTCATGTTATTTTCTCACATGACCTCGTTTTGGTCCCGCAAACTCAGTCACATCTCGAAATATGACTCACCCTCATAGCAGTTTTATAAAAAAAATAAATAAAAAAAAGCACGCTCGCCTCATGACACGGCTGTCTTACGTTTTTTTTTTTCCCCCCCGCCCTCCTCGAGATCGTCACACGATCAAGATGAGCGACGCCGTCGGGTCGGGCCGGTCGATGACCCTCCGTCTTCCCTCAAACGGCGCGGCAATTAACCAGCAACGGCACATCGAGACAAGGGATCGTTACAGGGGCTAAGCCCTAACGATCAATGCCGCAATGCCGTGTGTGTGTGTGTGTGTGTGTGTGCGCGCGCGCGCGTGTGTGATTGTTTATCTGCTTCCTGTCCGTGCTTGTGCTCTAGCTGCGGCGTCGGGAAGCGTGTAGGTTGTGCTGCTATCGACGTTCGGGATCACTGGAGATCCCTCCACCGCTGCCGCCGCTCCGCCGCCGGCGGAAGGTTCTCACTCGTGTTGGCCCGGGTTCCTCGGCGTTCTCCGCCCCGCTGCTGGCGATGCAGTGTCAGTTCAGCATCCACGAGAAACCTTCAGGTGCAGCCGGTGACTTTTGATAGATAGCAGACGCTTTCAGCGTGACCGCATTTTAATTAGGAGGTAAAATTAATGCTTGCTAAATGTCACGGCGACCCACCCAGCCGCTGTGGAGGCTTTTCATCTAACACCACAAATAAACATAAGCTGGGGTGGGGGGAGTCATCCTCTGGGAGCCGTGGATGTCGGCGGCAAATGTCGCAGCAAATCCATGCGACAGTTGTTACTTGGATCCAAAAAAAAAAACGTGCTGCTGGTGATAAAGGGGGTTCTCCTCTGAGGGGTCGTGAATGGAGAGAAATGGAGAGGAATTCCATCCTGGAGTTGGTGAGATGCGTCGGTCCCGAGACGAGACCGTTCCTGCCGCCGCTGCGATCAGAGCAGCTTCATAAGCAGGGAAACGCTCGGGCGCCATGGTGATCTCACAGGAGAGTTTCCTGGCATATCCTCCCGGGAGATGCGCGGTCACGCTTTCGTCTGGGATGAAGCGTCGGCACTTTTTTTTTTTGTCGACCACGCGTCTGAATCCGAGCGTCCGAACCCACAGTTCACCCACAGGGGTCCGCCAGCAGATTCTTGAGCACAGCTCACTGTGAAAACTGATGCCACGGGTTTTCATGGACAGATTCTTTCTTTGTAAACGACGTATCAATAAATTATTAGAATGTTACTTGAATCGTCCAGGCCATGCAATTTTTTTTTTTTTGTGGTCTTTAAGCGATGATAGCGACATGCAGGCTGAAAAAATGGCAGGAAATAAAGCAAAAAAGTGGGTATTCTCATTCACGTAACACTGTAATCTGTTTCCTCCTGAGCTCACGTCCGCGCCGTCGACGCGAACCACCACTGACCCTCCACTCAGCCCCACAACAGCTCCGGGTTTCTTGGGTCCGGTCACCCTCACCCATCCAAATCCGGCTTGCCTCTGCTTAAACCGCGGACCCGCAGGACGAGGACGAGGCCGGATTAGCGGCGTGAGAGTGGGACCTCAAGGGGGAGGCAAACAAGCACCCTCGAGCACTTGGCACGGGTGCAAAAAAAAAAAATTAGGCTCAGTTCCGGCTCGGCCACGTGAGCCCACGGCGGCTGGCTCTCTCGAAAACGGATGCAAATGGGGCCGTTTGGCGGGCCCCCGCGTGCGGCGCCGCGCAAGCAAACTGCCTCTTCAGCTGCATGCCTGAGCTGCTGATCCACCGAGCCTGGCACCTGTGCACCTCAAAGAGCCTTTTGTGGCTGGAGTGCTGCGTGAACCCATCCGACCTCCGCTGCGGCCGGCCTCGCACATCCCGCCCATAACCAGTCGCCTGCTGTTCCCGTCTGGAATGAATGGGGAAAACGAATGAGCTGATTCATTCCGCTGCCACTTCAGCGATAATGCTAGCATGACACAGCGCTAACTTTGTCACGCACGGCGCTGCTGTGGCTCCTCTGTCCTTCACCGACACTGGAAAGTGTTTTTATTTCTTCATTAATTGTCATTGGACATTGTTGGACCATATCTCTCCACGCACTTCCTCATATCATTTTCCTTTTTTTTTCCCCCAGTAATGAAATTTTTATGCCTTTTTGAAAATTAAATGCCATGAGATCTGTAAAACAATCCCATGGACATAAAACCGGAATGTGCTCGGCTGCTGTGGATAACTTAGTCTTGCTGTTAGTGTCCACGCTTCCTGTATTGTAAACAAAAGTAACCATTAAGAGATCAATGATCTCAATCGATGATGTTTTATTCCAGTAATAGTCCAGTGGCAGACTTCTGGTAATGGACAATTCATCATTATCATCATTAACACCCAGATAATTCAATAATAATCTCAATCATAACAGCCTCCCTCACGCCCCCGCCCACCCAAGTTTCATAGACTAACACACGCACACACACGCATGCACACACACACGCACACACCTGTGATTGAGCGGACTCTGCAGAAGGTTGTGCATGAGAATGAGTGTAGCCTTAAAGATTTGCAGAGATTCTATGTGTGTGTGTGTGTGTGTGCGTGCGCGCGTGTGTTCATGCTGTCAGATCTCATCTTGTAGAATCTACCGTGCATGTTGTCAGTATTTTCCTCATCTACGCATTTCTATTTGCCTGCCAAGACAAGAAATATGATCTTATGTGATGAGCGCGCGCGTGCGTGCGTGTGTGTGTGTGTGCGTGCGTGCGTGCGCGTGTGTGTCTAAATCAAGAAGAGGCTCAGGTGGAAAAACATGATAAACACACTGACAAGGGAATGAAGGAATGGGAGGTGAGTTGTAATCGATGGAGGATATACGAGCGCTGCGGTTTTGCCACATGGAGGAAGACTGATGCTGATGGGACGGGGTCAGAGATCAAGGTTGTGTGTGTGTGTGCGTGCGTGCGTGCGTGTGTGTGTGTGCGTGTGTGCGTGCGTGGGTGTGCGTCTGAGACTGATGGCTCTCCATGGCCGCCGCCACTGACCACACGGATCGCGGCGAGCAGGGCGGAGCCCGGAGTCGACGGTTGGTAACAAGGGCAGGAACCGCAAGATGACGCGGCGAGGATGAGGAGGAGAGGGAGGAGGAAGCGAGGAGGAGGAGGAGGAGGATGCAGAGGAGGAAGCCAGGACGTTCTGAGAACTGAGGGAGCTGTTGAATGAGTGGAAAATGAAGGCAAAGAAACACAGAGAGATCAGAAATAGATGGAGATGGAGGGAAATCTGGTGGGGCGATGGAGTGGGGGAGGGGGGGGGTTGTTATGCAAGAGATCAAAAACACGTTTGTTTTTTTTTTCCCCAGCTACTATTCTTCGCCTCGGGATGCAAAACGTCTGTTGCCGACGCAAACGATTCACGTCACACGCTCGGGCGCGGTCCTCGGCGGTCAGAGCCGCTCGCCCCTTTGATCGTCCTCTGCCTTCCGCCCCCCCCCCGGCCGTTGGCCACGCCCTCCTCCCGTCTCTGCAAGCGGCCGTGGAAGCACAAGTTTTTGAGTCTAATTTCTGACATTACGGGAGACGACCGGCACTTGAATGTTACACAGGTGTCCAACAGCTTAGAGGAGGGACGTGCGCCCTCCGACACGTCATCTGCGGATCATGTGGACGCCCCGGGCGGATGGATGGAAATGTCGGCGGCGTTGGATCGATACCAAGGGATCGGTTTCATTTTTCCCTCTTCTGCTGTGCAGGTGCACGCTTGTGTTTCCACCAACACGTCGAGCCGCCTGTAAAACGTGCCGCTGGCGAGCGTGTCCCTCTGTTGACACAGTACAATCATGTTATTCCGAGCAGGTGAAGAGCCACGTCCTGGAAGTTCACAACGATGCTCTGACTCACGTTTCAGTGAAGAGCTTTGCGGGGCCTTTGGGTGGTTCTGGATTTACCGGCAAGCCGCTGACATGCCAGTTTGTCTGGAATTTTGAGGGAAGCCTCGATTCAACAAACGCACGTTAGCTCGACTAATTGTTGATCACAACATGAAAATTAGTACCAAACAGAGAAGCAAAGTTGAGGCTTCAATAAAAGACTGCTTATAATGTTGATATATGAATTATTTTGGTAATTTGCCTTCAAAAACTGCCCTATGTTTTCATAATTTATAAGTATTGATATCAACAACATTGGCCCAGTGTTACTTGGTATTAAATGGCCGTCCCTGGCAAACGCCTGCAATGGCAAATAACGATATTCCTCTTCAAATAGCAGGATTCTGCTCAAGGCGTATAAACCAATATGTTTATCATGGAAGTTCATTTGTGGTTTAGCTCCCCACTTACCCCAGCTACCTCCCCGCCACCGCTCAAGGACACTCTCCTGGAAGAGGGACGTTCTTTGTAGCTAGAGACGCCACGAAGGTGATGACCGCTACAAATGACCCGCAGGACTGCGCATCGTTATCGGCCCCTGATAGACTCCGCGCGACGCCGCGCGGCTCGGCCTGAGCTCTGATCCCTCTGCGGAGGAGCGGAACGGAACGGCTGAGGACCCCTCATTTTCCGCGTTTCCATCACACACCGCTTTTTTTGTCGCAGAGGGGGAAGAAACCTTCGCGAATACGGAGGAGGGAGAGAGAAAAGGCCTCAGGCGCGAGATGGAGGACGAGCAGCAGCTCTCTGCTATCACTTCCCTCGAGATGGGGGGTGTGAAAACCACACCAGCCAGACATAAAAATGCAGTTACATATTCGATCTTGGTGAGGGTCTTTGCATTGAAAAATGCTATTTTACCCTGCTTGCCTTCCAAGATCTCTTGTTTTGTCGGTAGACTCGACTGCCACGCTGGACCCCCACCCTCCCCCCCCCCGCCCCCTCTTGCTGTGCCTCTGTATCCATCTCACGAGCCGCGGCCCCCGCAGGCGAAAAGAAGCGGAGTGAACCCGAGAGATGCTCTTCCGCTCTGGCCGACCGCTGGGCCGCCTGATCCCTCCACTCCATATAAGAATAATCGAGTGGAGCGGTTCCACCCTGCAGGGACCGCGTGTCTGTTCACATCTCCGTACAGGTATATAAACAGTAGATTGTCACCGAAAACAAATGCTTATCACCGCTTCCGTGCAACTTTCCCTCAACGCTCATTATCTCACGCAGCCTCCTCTCCAAATCCTTTCCCGCTCCCCACCGGGGCGACGAAGGCCGGCCGAGTCGTCTGCCCCCCCCCCCCCCCACACGCCTCTGTCTCCCTGCTCCATCAATCCGCCGCCCGCCACGCTTCCAGCTCCTCCTCCGACTCGCCACTCTCCGTTCGTCTCTGTCTCTCACACTCTCTGCCGCCCACTTACCTAGGAACCACTACAGCGCTTTGTTGCCATGACAGCACGCATGGACAACAGATCAGGAAAACTTGCATTTTCCCCTTATGCGTGTGTGTGTGTGTGTGTGTGTTTGTGTGGGTGTGCGGATGCGCCCTCCCTCCTCCCCCTCAGGTGCTTTCTAGCTTTCAAGGCCTCCTCTCGTAAAAACCAGACAGGAACTTGTTGTCTATCTTGTTTCCCGGCTCTTGCTATGATGGGCACCTGTGGCCTTCATGTCGTTGCCATGGCAACACCTATGAATCCTTTATATGATCTTTCACTGGGTGCAATGCTCCGGGTTGTGACTTGGATGGTTAACTGGTTGGAAGACGCAGTTTTTTTGGGTTTTTTTTTTTATGAACCGCCCCATAAAATGCACGGCTCTTTGTTATATTGT
Source organism: Dactylopterus volitans (assembly GCA_901007715.1). Taxonomy (NCBI): domain Eukaryota; kingdom Metazoa; phylum Chordata; class Actinopteri; order Syngnathiformes; family Dactylopteridae; genus Dactylopterus; species Dactylopterus volitans. The sequence continues at coordinate 50,780 of CAAKHG010032292.1, forward strand.
TTGCTCACAGTGCTCCTTCCCGTCCTCGATTCGGTTTCCATTTAAGCCACAAACGCACCATTTTCGCCTACAAACACAGAGTTTCCCATGAAATGTAAACCTTTTTGAGATGAAATATCTCAACGGCATAAATCACGATAGCGCGTCGCGGTGAAAATGACCAAAAATCCGTCCTCGTAGCGGCCTGCCTCGACGGCTTCGCTGGGCGCGCTCAGGCAATAAGAGGAAAAGCTTCCAGCTGATATGTGAGCCGGGACTTCCTCCTCTGAATTCTCGCACATTTCACAAGATCAATGCGTCTTGCAACAATGCCAATCAGCGTCCTTCTAACGGCGGCCTCCCGATCGTGGTCCGCTGTCCATGCAGGACAACAAAGATGGCTCTGTAGGAGGTG
>CAAKHG010032293.1:0-20264 GCA_901007715.1 Dactylopterus volitans
CTCTGTCTCTCTCTCTCTCTCTCTGTCTCTCTCTCTCTCTCTCTCTCTGTCTCTCTCTCTCTCTCTCTCTCTCCCTCTCTGTCTCTGTCTCTCTCTCGCTTCTCTTCCTATGTGCATCGACAAGGTTCAGCCCTGAGCTTTGCCTGAGGCCAGAATGATCTCTCTGTTTTTCCCATCTCCCATATCACACATCCTGCACTACAATCGGCGGACACAATGTATTCACAATGCCATCAGGGGGTAGAGAACACACACACAAATAAAAAGTGACAAAGACGTCCATGATTGGTTGTTACATGATGGCTTGTATAAGCATTATGTAGAAGCAGAGTTCTATATTAGAAAACAATGGCTTATGTTAGGAGTTCTTCATTTTTCAGATGGCTGCTGATCACCTGTTAGATACTTTCTCGTGGGACTTTGAGGCAGCCCACGAGCATCAAAAACAAAAGAGTGGCAACTAAGTTGAATTGTTACTTATGTACAACAAATATGTACAACAGAAAGGCTTTTTAGGTATGTTACTGATCTGCTGCTATTTTGACAGAATGGGGCTGTTTTGGACAAAATTATTCTAATCTATTTAAAGACTTTAGACAGCTGGGAAACTCGAGAGTGAGTGGAAGTCAGTGGTTTGTGGGTTGTTGTTTTTTTTGTTTTATTTTTTTTTATTTTTTTCTGTTCATTCCGGGAGTGACACCACCTGCCGAAACCAAATTCCACGTATGTTGTGAACGTACTTGCCAATAATGCTGATTCTGATTCTGATTCTGATTAATTGTAACCTATAATTCTCCGGTAAAACTGCTAAAAAAAAAAAATATTATTAAGTATTCCAGAACTTTAGTGGTCACATGAATTACGGTTGTTACCTGTGAGGAGCAAAGGTGGAATGCCGTCACAGAGGTCAGCATGGGCGGTCGTATCAATAAAGGGGTTTGACTTTCTGTCAAAACTTGTTCATTTTTATCTTCATCACAATTTTTCCCCCAACATTAACTATGTCACTCTGTGGCCGAGCCCCAGTAAACCTCAAACAGGCCATGGTGCTTCAGTCATGCAGGTGCGTTTAGTCACTGATGTTACAAGCAAGTGCAGTTTACATTTTAATGAAGTCAGCCAACAATTAACCTTTTTCCATCACTTTCTTACCGCGAACTGATTTGCTGCTAACAGCGCGGCACCGGGAAAGCCTGTTGTCTGCAGATTTTCTCTTTTAAAAGCCGCTCTTTCTTGTTCCGTCACCCTGCAATATTTCAGTTATAACTTCAATCCGGCGGTTGCGGATTGTTCTTTCGCGAGCGGCAGTAAGGAGCTGTGAACACAGCCCGACACATCGTCATCTTTAAAGTATCAGCTCGAGAGAATCTCATCCTATCGGTTTGCACACCGCTATCAAACAAAAATATACATTTGGCACAGCTAAATAGAGCAGGCTTAGGTAGTAAATAGAGGAAATGGTAATATAAGATAATGATGAATATAATAAGGTCCTCTAACTAGCTTAGCATTATAAATGTGATCTACTGTCCTGACTGGGTCGCGGCCGTTGCAGCAAAGTCTGGCAGACCAGTTTCTCTCCATTTGCTTGCCTGTCTCTGATTGTGATGGTGTAATATGCGTAATCCAGGAAGTTTGCATGCTGCAGCTGCCCTCAGCTGCGCAGCTGCTGCCGTCTTCATACTGAAAACAATGGATGCGGCAGCACTGCGCTGACTTACCTCGTCATGTCGGGAGGGCAAAGGCAGATAAGCCCCCAAAAATGGTGGCTTAAAGTGCCCCGGTTTTAGTATCTCATTATCGGCACCGTAAGTCAAAACACTACCCGAAAGACTTTTTTTTAACACATCTGGTGTTGCATGGAAAGTCCTGCAAGGAATAAAAAAAATAAAAAAAAATGAATACATGCAGATGTATGAGGATTTAGAGAGTGGCTACCCAGTTTGGAGGGCTGCCAAAGCTGTGCAAACTGAATATACCTCTGCTTTAATAGATTGCACATGCTCCCTCACTCACTCGCTCACACACACATACACGCACACCCACTCGCTCAAACACAGACGCACACACACACACACACACACGTACATTTATGTTTGTGGCTGTGTGGTCTTCTGTCTTCTCATGGCCAATTGTGGCTGATCTTCCTAATGCACCCTCCTCTGCAGAGGTCATAAATTAGTCTGAAATACGGAGCGAGCCGCGGCTGCCAACCTCATCTGCAAAGTGAGTGTAGTGAAGCAGAAAGAGAGGCAGCTTGAGATGCAGCGTCAGGCTGTTCTCAATACAGGAATCTGGCATGTCTGCAATACTGGCTTTACTTTTCTGACTTGCACTCACAGAATTCAGATATAACAGTCTGTCATCCTCGCTTTGCCTCACAGTTAAGGCTGCATCCAGCTCTGACTGTAGATAATATTAACTGATTGGCCTCATTTTAAAAACCCAGCATTAATTAGAATTTCAATGAGAAATGAAATGTATTGGATTTCCATTATTATGGGGAGAAAAAAGATAAGGGCCTCTTTTGTCTGAGAGGATTTCCTTGGCTTTCGCTGCTGAAAGCGTGAGGAACTCAAAAGTTGACAACAAAAAAGAGATACGACATGAAGCAGACATTGCTTTTTCTAATTTTCATTGTAATTTCATTTGCCTAACCTTTTGAACCGTTACGGAAATTGAAAATCAAGCATTGCAGAGAAAATACTAATTTAATTTCAATCCAAAAAGCAACCTTTGTATCTACAACTTTCCATTATGTTCCTAAATGCTTTCTTTTGTTTGGTTTGATTGGGAGGTAATTTTGCACTGATGGAAATTAAATCAACAATAGTTGCTTTTATTGCACCTCTATTCCAAGATATCTTTAACAAGCAGCTGAACTCTACATCTGCAAATATTAGGGTTTTAAAGACAGTTTAAATGAGCTGTTCGGGTCATGCTCGGCCTTGTCTGCGTTTCATCACCAGCAGGGTATCAGCTCCATCCGACAGTCCGCACGACTTATCCCGATTTGTTTCAGATCATACACCTCCCCGAAGGAGAAAAGAGACTTCACCTGAAAAAATATCTTCCCCATCTATTTTTTTTTTCCACTTGAACAGGCATAATTGTTTAGTTTCGAAAGGCCTAACCATCATTTTGGGACATGTGTAAATCAGAAACGGCGTGGTTGGTTGGGCCCGCTGCGGCTGCAGCGAGGTTGGCTTTGAGTGAGCGACGCGATCGCGCACGCTCACGCCAGTAAGCATCACTTTTTCAGACAATAAAAGGCGTTCGAGAGGAGCGCGTTCACCTCACTTGACTTCCATTGTTCTGAGACCTATAGGATGGGGCGGTGTTTCTATGCAGTGAAGAGGAACATTTTCAATATGAAGCGTCCAGCACTGCTGCCGTGGACGCATGCACTCTCGGGAATACAGCAAACCTGCCTTTAAACACTGATTTAGATTCTACATGAAATCCGTGAAGTCCGGAAGGCTACTTTTTATAAACTTCATGATATGCCATAATACAAGTTGGTCAGCCTCCTCATAAGAAAAAAAAAAAAAAGGCTTGTTTCCTGGTGAAATAGCTGTGTGCTGTATGTTTTCACCCTTTATTCTTGTCGACACAGGTATCTAACACAGGAGGGTTTGGATTTCTGAAACATTGAGGCCCACTAATGGGATGAAGACCTCCACTGAAGGGTCTATGAGGGGGGAAAGAGGCACACATGAAGGCCAACAGTTCAATTGGAAATACCGAACTTTTGACTGATGGGGCAGTTTGAGTTTGCGTCACAAGTAAAAACCCTCACATATGAAAGCACTACAAAGAGTTGGAAGTGTTAAGTGAAGGCGTAATATTGAAGGGTTGAAGGGTTGAATCTGGCTGAGACACGAGCAGCTCAACATGGTAGCCACACACCGAAAGCATTTGAGTCCATAAACTTGTTACAAAAATATTTACGGAGGTCGAAACATTAGATGTGCTTCTGTAATGAGTGGTGTTGCTGCCTGCTGGCAGTTTACGCTATTTACGCATTTGCTTTTCAGGGCTTGGAGCTACATGCACAGCCTATCACCCAAAAGGTGAGCTGCATTGATGCTCATGAGGCCATAACACTTTGTTATACAGCAAAAAAAATGAACAGTTCTTGGATGGAAATTAAAGAGAGAAACAATTATGCCATATGACGACGCCACCCGCAGCGAGACGTGGGTCGAGGAAAGCAGCTTAATACTATTTTCCTCAAGAGCCGGTGGAGGCAAAACAGGAAGCTGAATAAATTCATTGGACTTAAATTCATCAGTGGGCCAGAAGCACGCTTCGAATAGGACGGCAAAGTCTGCGATGCATCTTTCAACACCTTACCTCGCATTAACGCGACACACAGAGGCTGGACGTGCTGTCTCCCCCTGTCATACTTAAGCAGCAGCAGCAGCAACAATTTAGGATTCACAGCGTTTAATCAGCAGCAGATGAAGGAAGTCAGGTACAAGATGAGTGTAATCATCCCCTTCCTGCTTGTCTTCCTGCCTCATTACATCTAAGACTCTAATGATTTGATATGCATCAAGGAGCACATCAACAGGTAGGACCGATCCTCCGTTGCCAGTCTCACGCAAAACACAATTTCGCATTCGTGAACTCTTCCTCATCATAATGTGGCAGAAAGCGCCGCCCGCGTCAGCTGAGGCTCGGCACTATCTAGGAAAGTGCTTTCAGGGAGGAATTTGTGTTCCTTTGTGCTGTCATGCTTCTGATGTGTGTCAGCTTTCAGGCAACAGAGGCTACTGGTGATTAAGAAAAAAGAAAAAAAGTTCAGGAGGTTTGCAAAAAAAAAAAAAAACATTATGTTAATATAATGCCCCCCTGCTCATTGACGATTCACCGGGCCTGTAATTAGGCAGAGGCGGCTGAAGATGAAGCGTCCCGGAGGGTTAATGGCAAGAGGTGTCAAGGTGTCAATCATTAGTCCTAACCATGTGTGATGATGACGTGTGACTGGTCGGAGAATGTAAAAATGGCAGGATGAGGAGCCGTCTGATTGCAGCTGTCTATCAAAAGAAGAGAAATAAAACCACAAACCGGCAGGAACACAGCATTTCTGAGCTGATATTAATATGTTTCTATTCTGAAACATATTAATTAAGATGAGTAAGGTTGGAATGACAATGCTGATGATTTTTTGTGCCCCGTCATTGCTCGCGACGCTTCAGTCTGACACACTGAAACAGCAAGCGGGAACAGCAATGAAAGTCACAGCCCAAAGCTCATCCAGCCAGCCGTCTTTGTCAGTGCAGAAGAGGCTCGTCCTCCTTCATTGCTGCTGCTGCTGCTGTATTAATAAATCAGGCTGGTCCGAGTTCTGCTGTCCTGTTTCTTCCTTAAGTGTTTTTTTTTGTTTAAGGGCTTTTTGTTTGTCACCAAACAGCCAAATTTTCTTTTGAGTTTTCGCAGCTGCACTTGACGTTACCACCAGTCCGTAAGCATTCACGTGTGCTTCGTTGTGCTAATAAAGGCAAACAGCCAGTGTCAGGAACCGTCCAATCACATCTGATCATTTGAAAACTGGGAGGGTGCAGAACATCTGAAGCCGCATCTGGCCGGCGTCCTGCAACCAGGAACTCCATTTGCTATTCACGCACGAATGAACTTCATTCATGTTCAACATGGACTTTCTTTTTCAGATGCTTGGAGAGGAGGCGCCGCCCTGCGCATTGCATTAAGGAGTCGCCGCTGACAAGCAACACATTTGGGGGCGGGGAGGGGTGATTAGCTTTTATTGCACCGGAAAATCTCAACAAGTGATGCAGATAAACTGAGGAAGTGTGGCTTGGTGCGACAGTGAAGAAGGGGGAGCACAGACCTCTAAGGCCAGTAGCCCACTCCTCTGTTGTTGGCCAGTCCTGCTGAAGAAACCATCATATAAGGTTAGGATATATTTCCATATGTGTTAGAGACGGAGCAAGAACCATAAATGCATACGTACATTTTTTTTTTTTTTTTTTTACTGAGAAATTAAGAAAATGCCCAATTCTTTTTTCATACTTTTCTGTCACAGCAATATAATTTGATCTGATTCAGTGTTTTTCCCAAATCCAAGATGAGGATTTCACCGGGAGACACCTCGACCGCTCTGGCTTATTGCAGAAAATGTTAACATGAAGACGGACGCACAGACCCGGGTGTGCAAGTCACGACTGGTGAAAGCCTTTATTGTTAATATACATCTGCGCTTTACTGTGGACGCAAACATGGTTTTATCTGATTCTCTTTAGGTTTATTTGTGTTTGAATTTCTGGAAGCTTAGGGAAATGCAAATGACACTCTCGCAGTTAAAGTGCTCTTACAATTTGATCTAAAGGGACAGCAGGAGCACTGGAAATCAGATTTGATTTGTTTCCTGTTAATTCCTAGAGGACCAGGCTGAATTCATCCGGAGTTTTAAGGGCAGCAGGCTACGACTGCCACATCTAATGAATTAACTGAAAAGTGAGAATGACTTGTGGAACGAAGCAAACGCCAGACATTAAAGCGAGGACAAGCTCGCACGTTTATTCCTCAAAATAGCAAAGCTAACAAAGCAGCCGTCTTTATCGGACAAATCGCATCATCTCATTAATTCCCGGCGAGATTAACTTGTGAGATCCTCCCCCTTTTTGAAAAGCTCGTTTCAGCAGTCTTTCCCATCATGCATCTCAATGCTGCCTGGTCACCGTCTGCTGCAGACACACTTAAGATAATGAATAGCTGGAGGAGTCTGGCGTTCTTTACTGCAGACCAGTGAAAGGCCAATCTGTCTGGATCCACGAGGCAAAAAAGTAATCTTTCCGGCAGCATCTGGTTGGACTTTACAAATCAGCATGCTGAATCTCTTTTGGATTTCAAATGGAAGACACATTCATGTCATTACTTGATGCTGCCGTGAAAGCCAGCGAGCAGATGAAATGATATATTTTCCATTCCTTCCGCAGCAGCTTTCCATGACACCGCAGGAGGACCACTCCTCGACAGAAGCAGGCTGGAGCTGCTCGTTGCCAAAACAAAAACAGGCAAAGGTCAGCCTGGGACAGAGTGGGGCTTTGGAGGAGCTTTACAGGGGGGGCCATAAAACTATTAGTTTTTAATCATCATATTTATCTGCCAAGATCTATTTGGCCACATCTTTTCAAATGTTTAGTAATGAAATCCACCTAAATGAGCCAAGCACTAGATAATGGCAATTTTTACACTTATTTGAGCTACAAAGGGGAAAAAAAAAGTGTGCATATAAAATAATTTTTTGGCTGTGGAGGAATCTTAACTGTGTCCTAGTTGATCAGAATTTGTTACGGTGTTAAGAGGATATGGGACTATTAGTTCAGAAACACAAGACACTCATCAAACTCCAACTGGCTGATGCACTTAGATGCCCAGTAAGGTGTGTTAATATAAAATGCATTTGCATTTTAATGGAAAAGCTCAACACCGCATGACCCACTAAAATAGGGTTCCGCTATCAGTCGTACACTAAATCATAGAGCACAATTACGTTTAATTCTCATTGATTGTTTTCGAAAAGTCTGGGCGCATTAAATTCTGTCAATGCCCAGCTAGATGTTAGTTCAACAAAGTTCCGACTAAATAAAGACCGGCACAGCGGGAGCCGCATATTGCATGTGTCCCGTGGGCGGCTGCGGCTGAGTCATCCATTTTGCCTCAAATGACTCCCGTGGACGTGCAGCACATGACGCGAGCTGGCAAGCCGCCGTAGACCCTCGGCGGCTGCGAAGATGCACGGGTGCGCCGGGGCCCACACGGCTGCCGGGTGACGCTCAGGTGCGCGCTCGGCCTCCGGGGGACGGCGCGACAGTGTTTTCCAGTACTCGAAATGCCGCTTTCTCAGTATTTCGAAAAGAGCCGATCATTGCTGTAAGTTCCCGCAGAAATCGCGGCAACAATTAGCGACACCTCAGAGCCGTTGACCTGCTCCACGTGAAGCTGCGGGAGATTGGTTTCTGCAGGAACCGACACGAATGTCTTCCTCTGCCCCATCTGAGGATGTCAACATTGAATGGAGTCACTTAATTTTTCTGGAAGTGTCACACGAACGTCCTCGCCAACGTATGGAAACCCGAATGAGTGTTTCTGCCGTGAGCAGCCCAGCGAGGAGCTGCTGAAAGCTCGAGACTGATCGATCGCGGCTGTCTGCTGGCCGACTTTATACTGGGAAGCTGTGAACTTTGCCATATTTTACATGTATGTGGTTTTAAAGTTCCTGTCGGAGGACAGCCTGTTCAACATTGTCCTGGCTTGTGGGGGAGGCTGTTACGCTGGTGGTGCAGCGAAGTTTTGCTGTTGTTTTCTTTCCGTGTGATGCTCGCGCTCAAAGCACAGCAACACCGGGTGATGAACTGGCTGCAGGGACGTGAAGTGCCGCTGCGATCGGCTCCTGCTCAGGCCCGTGTGAGATGACCGATCAGAGAAGACTGGAGTTTTTGGAGGCGGGCCCTAAGGAGGGGCCAGAAAAGAGTCCTTTCAGTGGGCAGGTGAGTGGAGGTGCCGCAGTCATGGTCAAAATGAGAAAAATAAACATTTAAGCACGTAAACTAGTGGACACTTAAAATTAAAAAAAAAAAGCATAATGTGGGCTCTTCAAAATGATGGCAAATTTTAATCAATCAAAAATTCGAAAAATCAGACTTGCAGGGGATTTTAATTATCCTGAACAAATTGCTTCTGTTTTACTCATTGACGAGCTCCAGAGCTCCCTGCGTACTCCCAGTAAGTCAAGCTTACTTTTGATTTTGACTGTTTTTTCGATAGCATTTCCTGTAAAAAAAAAAAAAAAAAAAAAAAAAAAAAATCGTGTTGCTGGCAAAATCACTGCGACTGCTCCGGACCGCCTTTTATGTAAGACAGTGTACACTGTCTCCAACGAAAGCCTGAAATGGGTCAGGGGATATTTAGAGACAAGACTATGCTCAGGGAGAGAAGAAGGGAGGATTCCGAAGGATTTGAAAAGCTATTTGTCTCATCACTATTTGCTATTGGAGTCCTGGGGATTATGGTTCATGGCTTGTATTTATTTATTTTTTTATCACTGTTTTCAGCAATAAAGAGCGAGGGAAACTAGGCCAAAAGGGCAAAGCACTGTAAAATAGGTCTTTTGAGGTCAGCAACTTACTGTAAGCTGTTTACGTAATGATTTGCCTGGATAGTTCAAGTTCCCAGGCTGTGCAAAAATGTACAGTGCAAAAATACTGTACACTCCCATTTTACAGGAAAAATTCCTGTACAAATATTTTTCCGTACTCCCCTTTTTCATTCCTCATATTTTCTTTGTTTATTATTTCATTTGAAGGGCAGAAAATGTGAGATAGATGCTACAAGTGTTTTTGGTTTTCTTTGAAAATTCAAATAATTCTAATTCACAACATGAAGATGTCATATTTATTACTTGGACTTGGACTTAGCACGTTAACGGGGGAACAAATCAAGTTTGAGACAGCATGTTAAACTCTTCACCTCGCTTAAAAACTTTAAAATATGAACACAAGCCTCTTTTCAATAATGTATTTTCTTTTACATAATACAGTGATGAATCTAGATCTTAAAGAAACACTCTTCCAAATGTACCAAATCTGTAAAAAGAAAACAACAGACTGGAGAATTTAACAATTTTTGTTTTCTATCTTGAAATGAAAAATTGGGGAATGAGAAATGTTCCATTAAATACATAACTCTGAGCCAACCACACAGAAGAGGATTTAGGGGGGATTTATATGGGGAGAAGGTGATATATAAATACCAGAAACTGATCTTCAGTGAGCTAAAATATGTACAATAGATTTCGGCCTTTAACAAGTTTATAGCTTTAGATCAGTACAGATAAAATCAAAATGCACAAACATGGTCTCATTCATCTCTTCTCATGGGGGACCTTGTGTGCCATGAACCTTTTCCTCCACACACCACAGATGCTGCTGGGGGGTCTGCCCTTTGCACGGGATATTTTTAAGGTGCGGGGCAAAAAGGTCGAGGGGGATCAGAGGAAGTTGGGGGGGGTGAAAGCAATGTATGGCGCTTTATTATGGGGGCAAAAGGCTCAGGGAAGGGTCAAAAAATGGAAAAGCCAAAAGGCTATTTTGTCCTCATTTTTTTTTTGTTTTGTTCTTATTTTAGCAAAGCAAAGCAAAAGTATATATATATATAAAACACAACAAAGACTCTTCAACAGTTGTGTTTAGGTGCTTTAAACTAAACACTCACATTAACGGACATGCAGATGTTTAGCAGGCATACTAGCTAACTTTGCCATTCCAGTGTAACACGCAATACATACTGACATTCGTTAACCAGCTGTGTTGTACAAGTTTAAAGTTTTGACCGGACGACGGCGCGCGAGACGAAGGGATCATCAAACAGGCCGTCCTGGGCGGGGCATGTGAGCGAGCCATCGTGGAGTATTCACCGTTTTTTTGAAAAGATGGATCATCACCTTATCTCCCACTCAAATTCCTGGTACCACTCGCAGCCTGAATCCAAGGCAGAGACTCCCATATTATTTTTTGAAAATCGGCTGTTGCGTACCTTGACAGCGCAGGTTGTCATACTTTGTCGTGCAACAATTTGAAAGTCACTTCTGTTTTGTGGTCTCAGAAAAGGAAATCGAAAGAAAGGGAGACGCGCAAACCTCAAACCCGGCTGATGATTTCAAAATAGATTATTTCCATCTGTGGTTTGATAATAAAAGGAAAACGCTTCTTTCTGTCTCGCCTCTGATAAGGAGAGGAAAGCATTCAAATTTATGGCCCACATAAAATTCGCGCATCAGTTTTTGTTTTTTTGTTTTTTAAAAAAAAGCATTTTAAAAACCATCTTAGCTGCTTAAGTCCACATATTTCAGCCAGTCTTCGAGCACCTCCGGGCGTCTGCAGCAGCGCCTGGTTCTCCAGTATCACAGATGTGTCTCCACTGACTTATTCTTGTCCCTGCATAGAGGTCAGGCACTGACACACATTGTAAACCCGGGGGGCTGCACACACACCTTCATCCTCGCACTGCGCACTGTCATAGATGAGCGTCTCACCACACACACACACACACACACACACACACACAAACACACACACAGACACAGACACAGGCAGAGACAGCGGGCATGCATGCATGAACTTGCGGGCCAATGCAGCCGAGCAGGCATGCACTCGCACAAAAGACATTATGCAACTTGGCGCTTGCGTTCACAAACACATACATGGGGTCATTTCTTGCTTTGTCGCGCTTCCACGCGCTCAAACACACACATGCTTAGCAAGGAGGCCAGATGGAATCGCAGCGTGGGCTGCTGGCCTTTCACACTCTGGAGACTTGATTTCTCACTGTTTTTCTTCTCTTTCACCAGCCCTTTTTGCTTTTTCTTCATCCTACTTACTATCGCCTCTCATCTTTGTCGACACGTCCTTGCCTCTGTTTCACCTTTTCTTTCCTGTCTGCCTGACCTTTTTATTTGTTGTCCCAGTGGCAGACATTTTCATTTTGCAAGCCGTGCACAACAAAGGTCAATTGTGTGGAGCAGATTGTTAATTTCACAATGAGGGAGGGCTTTTTTTTTTTATAAGACCCTCTTTGACTCCAAAGGTGGCGGAAGGTCACCAGTTCTCACAACGCGATGCTGGAGGGGAAATTATCACCCCGTTGTCCTTAGCCGCAACCGGGAAGCAAACATTCGCTCCGGCTACACGCCGCCTCAAACAAATCAGAGGCAAGCGAGAAGGGAGAGAAACGCTTTGTCTTCCAACCTTTGGGTTGTAAATATCGATCACACTTAAAGCAATTAGAATAATGGCGCACAAATTTCGCCGCCCCCTGCCAAAACCTCGCCTGGCATCAGTGCGGAACAGAGAGGGCTAACAAGCAGGCTGGGTTCTGATTTAAAGAGGGGCAGTGTCCTGCCGAAACAAGCCCTTAATATGTGTAACATAAGATAATGCCCATTATACACCCCTGATGAACATCTTGCACAAAAGCCGGACTTAAAAGGAAATTGCAAAAATAGACGAGGAAGTATTTAGAGAAGTGGTCTGCCTTTAAACATCAACAATTTAAATGCCTCTGCGTCATTCTTGCTGATTAAAGTCTTAATGGCCTCTGTGCTGGAGACTTGAAAGTCGGATAAAGACACACTTACAGGAGCACGTACAAATCCTACCGTTATTTGTCAGGCATCATGTTCAAATGATTCAACTTTAATATCAGTTAGAAACAAGAATTACCATCCCAAAGAGAAAAAATCTTCTTGCTGAACATTCTGATGTGAAAAAGTAGACTTGTGACATTTGACCTGGAAAAGACATCACTTTATTATTTCGCTCTATTTGACATTTGCGCGACATTTTGTAACGATACGCACAGACGTTTTGTCAGGGGCGAAAAACCTGCTCTGTACGGTCGCAGCCACCTTGACCTTCGACCACCGGATTCTCATCACTTCATCTTTGGTCGGTTTTCATGCACTTTCACTTCGTACATCTGTCCCATTCTCGTGAGTGGAAAACACTCAGCGTGGCCGTTCCTGGCAGAATAACCACAAAGGAGGATTTCAAGTTTACAAATTAGTTTGGGCCGCTGATTTGAATCTCTGTCGCTGACGATGATGACATGTCTGATGACCATTTCCCACTCTGCCCAGTGGGAAATGGTCTTCAGTGGGCCAGTACCACATCCATGATGAGATATTATGACATAATCTGTGTGAGGCCCCCTGATGCCAGGCTGCAGATGGCAGACAGCCCAGGGCCCTAATTCAAAGCAAACCATGGCAACCAGTTCTGTCCCAATGTCACACACACACACACACACACACACACATGCTCGACACAGGCTCTGTGTCAAAGTGTCATATAAATATTTAAAGTCTGATCAGGGGACAGTCGGGCTGACAGAGAGCAGAGACTCACAAATGTTCCCTGAGGGTCCAAACCCCTATTTCAAGCGTTCAGTGCAATCCATTTTCCGGTCCGACTCTACACACTTCCAGAGATCAGAGCGCGATCGACTGTAACACACACACACACACACACACAGTCTCCTTCTATATCAATACAACCATTCAATCAGCTGCACAGTAGGAGTGCTATATGGAATATGCTTCTAAACATCATACTGGGCTGGGAAAAAAAAAAAAAAAACTAAAACTGTATAAAGCGGAGTTGTACCGATTTTTTTTTTTTTTTCTTAATGCAACTTCTTCCCAAACTGCACCAATTTCTTGTCCTCGCAATTGGTTTAAAATCTTTATCGACCTGATATGAATCAAGACTGTTGGGTTTTCTAGCTTGAAAAAAAAAACCTTGGGGGGTAAATAACTGACTCTGGTTGTAGGTAACTCATGCACTTTCGCTTCAAGTAAGAATCGTCCTAGTGTGAGGGAGGGGTGTGTGTTGTTTTTCCAACCAAGACTGCATAAAGCGTACTACATGATGATCCCATCTCTGCATCTGCAAAGGCCCAACAGCCCCGCTCAGCTCTGGTTATGAAAATAAATCAGCCCAGCTTGTCCATTCAGCCCCAGTGTAAGCAGAAATGTGAGCACTCGTGAGCAAACATGTTTCAGAGTGTGCGTATGTCTCATTTGATTATGTGTGAGAAATGGGGGCTATTTCTATGAATTTTCAAATTACGCAGTTGTTGAGCCTTTTTAGAAATCGGTTTATTTGCAACGTTTATGCTAAGCTAAGCTGAGCTGAGCGGAGCTCAACCGTAGCTTCATATTTAGCGCACAGAGAGTGCGTGCCTTCTCATTCAACTCTTGGTAAGGAAACGCATATCTCGAAAGGTGAAATAATTCCTTTAAATGTGTATACATGCGAGACGTAGGTGTCTCAGAGTGGAAGTCCAAGCTCTGACAGCCAGTGGGCTAACCGCATTTCTCCGGAAATCAATGAAACAAAATGTAGTTATGAAATATTCAGGGTCAGTCCCTTCCTGCACTCATTCCAGCAGCATGAACAATTCTTAGCCGCATTAGAACACCACAGCGCTGATATCCCAGATATTCCTGCCAGTAGTCTTTTCTCTCCATATACTGTGTGTTTACATTCATTTATCACATGTCAGAAACACTGGCGCCTGTCACCCTCTCTTATTCAAGAGGACAAATCTAACAACAGAACGTTCCAACACAGGATGTGGACTATCCTCAATGAGATCTAAAGCGATTTGATCATTTTCAGTGAGGTAGAGCTCCCTTTGAAAGCCACAATCACAATCGCGGTGAATAGTGCAAATGCTTGGTTTTGTCACGGCAATCTGGACTGAAAACTAAACCAATGACGCTCACTTTTCTTATTATGAAAATGATAAACTAAAGTTCCTCTTAGAATGAAGCCAACGCTTGCTCACAATCGATTAACCAATGGAGATGGTAACAGACATTGTGATTTGGCTTCAGTTTGTCTTTTAAAAGCGCCAAAGGTGGAACAGGTCAAGCTTGACTAGCATGCACTAGGTGGACAGGTCACCCAAGATTTTGTTGACCACTTTCATGGAATCCAGCCAAAGAGACCAGCTTGAGATACAATTTCGTCCGGGATCAACAACGTGTTTCTGATTCTTATTCTGATCTGTTTGTCACCATTTAATCAAGAAACCTTGATGCACATTAAATGCTTGACCCCTTCGGTTCTCCCAGCGTGAACGGGCACCTGTCAGAATATTCTAAGAGTGTGACAACAGTGACGGGGTCAAGCCGAGTTTCCCGAACGACACTGGGGGAAACGCAGCCACGGCGAATCTTTGAAACAAAGTGACAACAGCTAAGCTAACCATCGCCATCACCGAATGGATCACCTCAGGCTGCAGGTCTGTCAGCATAATTTAGGACCAGATAATCCAAGGCTTCATTATTTATTATGACCATCTTAAGCCACCTTCCAGGGGAGCTTTCATTACAGGAAGCCAGATGATTGGCTACAAATGCTTCAAAAGCCAGGCATTTGGCACAAGCTACATTTAGTTTACTTGCTTGCCACTGGACGTCAGTAGGTAACCATGACTACCTTGGCATAAGAGCACACCACACTGACGATGAATAGTAATTCACTCCATGCTATAATTAAGTTAGAGGAAGTCTAATTCCTCTAAAAGGTTTGTTGTGCATTTTATCATTCCAACCCACATGTATTTGTTCACAAAAAAATACAAATAAATGCTTGTATTGTAAAATTAATCACGATTAATCCCCTTAATCCTTAATGTTGTGCTTCTGAACCCTTTTACCTAATGGCAGCGTTTAAATGGAAAAGAAAACGGCACCCGGGCCGGATCTTTAAGGGACACCACAGAATACAGTTCAGAGGAGAAACCAACTCAAAGCAGTGCCGCCTACGCCAGCCCCATGCCTTAAGCCGGTCAGTCAAAATGCTGTGGTCAGCAGTGGCGTGCAGGCAGCGAGGTCCAGAGGGATCCGGATTACACAGCTATCAGAGCTGATAGTGACCAAGAGAAGTTTTCACAAATGCAGCTTCGCTCAAAACAAAATCCGTAATTGCCTCAACAACTTTCACCCGGACCAGCCGTCAATCATGACACCACATCCCCTCCTTATGGCACACATGGACTAATTAAAATTCAGAATATTCATCAGCCTGATGCGAACCGCCTAAAATGACGGGCACATTTGCGTGGCAAGTGAGTTTCATTTTTTTTTAGTGTGGCTCAAGTCCTTTTTTCGCAATCAGGGCGAAGGGCAGTTTTTACGGCCTGCACCACAACCAACCACAGAGGGCCAATCCAGATCTCTTGGCTTCAGGTATGAGGAGCTGTTATGGTGTTGAGATTGTTCTGTACATGTGGCATATTTATGCTTAACCTCCTGAAACCCGGACTTTTGCTTGGTGTGCATTTTTAATTTCTCCTCGATATTTAGCATTAGTAGGACCTAAGAAGTATGAAAACTAAAGTCCATCTTTGTACAGCAAGTAGTTTTTTCCAAAAAACAATGTCCTCATGTGAGGACGCAGGGTCTCAGGAGGATAAAACCACTAACCTGTTCAGAACATAAAACCAGTTTATCACATACAGTTACTGAAGATGGCCACGTGTTGCCAGAGGTCTCTCTAATCTTTGTGAGATGAAGTGACACCAAAGCAAAGATGACAAGTGCGTTGCTCGGGTCAGACTGACAAACTGGCCAGGAGTGTAACATTGCCAGACAAGCCCCATGCACATGCATCAAAGCACCTTGTAAAGTCCGGACGGTTTCGTTTGACTTTCCATAATCTAATTGGAAAAACAGTACAAATGGATTATCTGAGAACTGACAGGAGATCATAGATCCCTGAACTGATCTCAGACCTTGCCTCCCTTTGATCCCGGATCCCCCTCTGTCTTCCCGCCTCTCTCTTGGAACTCCCAGAGGAGGCTGGAACAGAAACACATGAGTTACATCAAACACAGACTCCTCAGCGGCGACTATGAGCGGGCTGGATGTGTGAATCGCCTAAATGTTTGCGATATGGGCCGAGATTCTAGGAATATACTAGTAAAGAGGAGTGTGTATGCTATATGTACAAAAACACACTGTGGCGTGTGTGTGTGTGTGTGTGTGTGTGTGTGTGTGTGTGTGTTTACACGGGACAAACGTGCTGTGATATAGGATATGAGCAGAGAGAGAGAGGGAGAGAGAGAGAGAGAGAGAAAGCTGGCAAACCCACTTCGCTAAAATTGCTTCCAGCTTTAAAAGAAGAGGAAATGCCATTCTTGGAGAGAGATCCTCTGCGTCTGTGTTAAACATCATTGCCATTGTTCACGTCTGCAGAGTTTAAGCTGAAACACCTGCTCAGGCTGAGAAACTAGCTTTTTCCGTGTCCATTATTGAAGTTTTACGCAAACAGATTTTGACTGGGGAGAGGTTTTTTTTTTTTTTTTTTTGCGATGGTTAACCTGCTGGGTCCATTAGCGTTTAATTCGCCCCGAGAAGGCAGAAACGTTGCACCGGCTCACCGGCAGTTTAAGGGGAAAATCACAAGGATTTGTTTGCACTGAGCATGCACTGCAGTCGCAAATCTTTTTTCAACAGCTCCTGCAACAACTGCTCTGTTTTTACATCTGGATGCAACATAATCCACAACTGAGGAGCCAGTTCCTGTCTAGCAGTGCCCAAAAAAAGCTTTATAGTCCTGCCTACCAGGATTTAATGGATTCCATTAATGATAGCAATCATCTGGATTCAATGAGCGAATTTCTTGAAAAGAGGATGAAGAAGCCCGAATTAAAAATAAATGTTAAATGCTCTGATTTCGGAGGCACGCACATGCACACGCTGGGCAATAACTACCACTGAGAACACTGAGGTCATGTCCTCAGTGTGCTGAGGAGGTGGAGATTATTGCAGCCTGTTAGGAAACCCAGATGACAGTGATCAGTGTCTAAATGATCATTTATTTTGAAACGCGGGCCTCCGCTCGCGTGTGTCTTTATGACTCCCTTCTGCCATGGATGTTAGCTTTTCGCTCGCCTTTGGTGGTTTATCTGTCCGTCTGCCTTCCTGTCTGCCTGTCTGCCTGCAGGACTGCACAAAAACTAGCGAGGCGATTTGTCATTAAGTGGATGTCACAACAGAATGCGCCGGAGTTAAATTACATATTGTGTACAGACGAGGCTATTTAAAAAGGATATATTACATGTTGTTTTTTATGGCCCTGTTTTGCTCACTAGCACATATTTACGCTAACATTTATGTTGATACAAAAAAAGTTTTTGCGAGATG
The DNA here is from genome assembly GCA_901007715.1 of Dactylopterus volitans. Lineage (NCBI taxonomy): Eukaryota > Metazoa > Chordata > Actinopteri > Syngnathiformes > Dactylopteridae > Dactylopterus > Dactylopterus volitans. The sequence continues at coordinate 17,741 of CAAKHG010032293.1, forward strand.
ATGTGTACACAAATTTATTGTTATAATTTGAACACGTTTAAGGTTTTCGTCCAATTCTCCACCACCTGCTTTTATTTTGCAACGCTGCAGTCTGACAACTCTGATTGGAAAAATGAGGTGATTTGCGTCTTGACCTGACCATTAGTCCAATGTTTCCCAATCCTGTTCCTCAGGGGTCCCCCAACCCGACGTGTTTCAGATGTCTCCCTGCTCCAACAGGCCTGATTCAGCTCATCACCAAGTCCTGTAGAAGCCTGCTAACAACCCATTCATCTGAGTCAGGTCTGCTGGAGTAGGGAGGCATCTGAAACATGTAGGGTTGGGGGGGCCTCGGGGACCCCGACTGGGCAACACCGCACAAGTCAACAGCACATTACAAGTCATATGATACAGCACTGCTTGTATCACAATGATATCATATTTTATTCATGTACACTGGTGTCGATGGGCCTTCAACATTTGATATGGAATTAGCCGCCAACAAGGCTAATAGCCAAGAGCTTCTTTGAAACTGCGTGTGATGGAATTAGAGTTGAGGGTGTTGGTGCTGGAGTAGGTGTGGATGAGGTGCCCCATTTGGAACATTTTGTACCCCACATATATTTGGACCAAATGTGAAAGTGATCAAATAGTGAACACTGGTTCATTATTTGTCCCAAAAAAAAAAAACGAGGGGAAAAAGCATCACGTCTTGTCCTAAAAGACGCATGTAGGACTGATGACGTCTATATTTCAGCTAACAATGCAGTTACCACCTGGAACATATTGTGACCATTTAGCCATCTGAGCAGAAATTGATTGAAATGTCTGGGGGGGAGCTCCAGTGCTCAGAACGTGCCGGGTTGAGTGAGAGAGAGCGAGTACAATGCATTTTTACAGTGAGAATATAGAAAGCAGCTGAGAGGCGGATCCCATTATAGAGGGAAAAAAATAAAAAATAAACAAAACACACAAAAAAAACAACAACTTTGAGAACATTTCCCGCTGCTGGCTTAATCAAGCACACACACGCTACATGACAAACCGTGTCAGATACTGTGTATAAATGGCATACAGAGGCGACAAACCACTCGAGGAAAGCGTTCTGCTGTGATGACTGACGGGCAGGTTGCGGCGCCTCGGTGAAGGTTCACCCACCCACCTCGTCTTACGTGTGATTCTTTGGCTCTTGCCGCGTCCTCTCTCCAGAGAGCGAGCAGCGGCCACAGTAACTAGTCACAGTGGCCATTTGGGTCCAGACTGCAGCACCAGATGGATAAGGCCAGAACCTTTAAGCCTGCGACGAGGTGAGAACATTTTCTAGCTGGTGAAAAAAAAAAAAAGTGGCTGAATGTTTTCATGGATGTTGTTTTTTTTTTTTCTTCCTTTTTTTTCCGAATGGCCATGTAACACCCACCAATGTAATAATGCCCACAAACGTAATAAACCACAAATGTTATAAAAAAAAATATATGCAGCTTTTAATGTAATAATCCTGCAAACGTAATGCATTTTCCACAAACATAATAGCCGCTGCCTACTACAAAGATAACACGCCATTTCCCACAAATGCAATAACTGTTACGTTTGTAGAGATTTATTACGTTTGTGGGAAAGTGAAAATCTTCAACTTTCAATGTTGTAATAACTTGCCAAACTAACTAAAATGTATTACGTTTGCAGGATTATTACATTGAAAGCTGCATATTTTGTATAACATTTGTGGTTTATTACGTTTGTGGGCTTTATTACATTGGCGGGTGTTACAGGCCATGTATATAAAAACACCCGTGGATCATTTATTTTATTTATCATTTATTTCATTGACTCACACTATTTACAGTGTTAGTCAATGATTTATTTGGGGAGGCAAGGTCGGTTTGTGACTTGCTGCAAAAGGGATTAAAGGTAATTATCATTTGCGCGGTTATTTACTGAATGTTTGATGGATGAATCTCAATGAACGCGTGCGATGACCTCCAAAACCGGATGCGCGCCGCCGGCTGTTCATGAAGATCCATTTGGGGGTAAAATATGTGACATCGTCGTGTTTATCTTTTGACTCAGATGGAGACCTCAAAATTTTCCATCCTTCCTGCTGAAAGGAGTTCACGGTTGAAGAATTCGGGCCTTTCTTGACACTGGAGTGTAACACAAGCAAATGCTGTTCGGGCAATGAAAGGCTCAGTGTAAATGTTACAAATGGGGGCTACAACCACCAGAATCACCTCCCCGTGGTCGTATTCTTCCACCAGTCACTCAGGTTTCCGTTAACGTCCACGTACATAACGTATGTATTGAAGGCTTTAAACGTTTTGCATCAAACGTATTAGGAGTAGAAAATTGTCACCACTTCATCATGTGTTGTCATAATAACCACGCGATTTATGCTCAAACACATGTTTTGTGACCTCACAATGATTTGGACCAGCGGTCGGCAAGAGAACGGGCCCACGGCCAAGAATATCTGCCCCACACGATTGTTTTGAGAACATATATATATATATATATATATATTTTACCTTGCAGAGCGGGACATCTGTTT
>CAAKHG010032298.1:0-10447 GCA_901007715.1 Dactylopterus volitans
GATGCTGAGACGCACACGTCTGCCAAAATCCAGTGGCTACAAAGAGGGAAGTGGAAGGTCAGGGATTACATAATGCTGCAGAGAGCCTGAGTACCGCTCTAAAAGCAGGCGCACTCACACAAAATTAGTTAATGCTAACCTAGAAGCCAGGTTACCGCGCACACCTCCCAGCGCTACTCAGGTGCACACGTCCATATGATGAAACTCACTGGCAACTGCTCCACAGGTTCGTGTTCCCAGTAAATGTGACAACTTGGGGGGATTGGGAGAGATTTGGCTTGTGTGTTGCATGAGGGTCTCGAGAAATAACACCAAAAAAACAACACTATTCTAAGAAATGACACTGTAAGAATGGCAGTTTCGCGGCTATAAAAATTAGCAGCCGACAGGACCGGATATGGCGCGTTCGCCCAGCGCTGAACGGGATGACAGCTGACTGGATCAATCGCTCGGGGCAGTGGTCAAACGCCACTTATTTTGGCATCGTATCTCGTATTACCGAGCGAAGAAAAAAAAAAAAAAACAGGGAATGACGGTTTTCGTCAACAGTGACTCAAAAATGATTCGTATAAAAGCTGAGAGAAAAAGCGAAACAGTGAAATAAAGCACATGTGAACGCGCAAAGGCGCAGAAATAAACTGAACTTCAACCTGCAGAGGGTCAGTCCCGAGATATAAAAGCACCGAGCTGATCGCAGGGCCTTTTAAAACGTCTTTCTCTTGTCTCTTCCACTGTTGAGTCCTTCGCAAAACACACTTGTTTAAAGAAGGAGGAGGGGAGGAGGGAAGGAGGAGGAGGAGGTCGTCATGGGTTATACGCGAGATATCACCCCCCGCTCGCTCGGAGGCCTGGCGGGCTTTCTTTGGCCCCGCTCCACAGGTAGTCCATCTCTGATGGGACGTGGTCATTAAAACAGCCTTGAAAACACACACTTCTTTCTTTCGGCTCGGCGTGGCCAGAAGTGCTGGTGGAAAAACCCGGTGCTGGAGGGCCAGGCTGCACCTGATGAGAGCCCCCAGAACCAGATCCGAGTGGCCAGCCTGGCTGACATCACTCTGGTAAAAATCACCGATCTTCAAGGGGCAGTCTGGACTGGAGGAACGGCATTAGATATTTGGATCATCACAAAGCAGTCTGCTGGAGAACTGTGAGTCTCCCAGCCAAACCTTTGAATGAACGATATAAAACCATCAACCTCACGAGCTCCGGGTCTCATATTTGGAAAGGGGTGACTCAAAAAAGTAAAAGTGAGAGGCCAACAGCTTGCATTTCTACGCGGTATTCTGTGAAGCGCGGGTCTGATCCGCCGCCTCGGTTAGGGCTTGGCTGCCGTCCCCGATTTCAGCGACATCATAAGTGTCATTATGAATTCAGTCTTTCTGCTGTCACAACACTGATGAAGTCACTGCAGGCTGCCAACAGCTTTTTGAGCACCAAAGCGGGCTTCAGCCTCGCGTCACCTTTCATCACAAAATCCCAGCGAGCGTTCCTCGCACTGTGGCGGGTTTTACATTTTGAGGAAAGGAGGGTTGTTACTCTTTAAATGAACGGAAGCAACAATTTAAAAAAAAAAAAAAAAAATCGCATCACTGAAATTACAATATCAGTAAGATGCATCTAGACTCAAAGACAGCCAACATGCATTGATTGCCTTCCTGGAGGCAGTTCCGAGGCACGAGGGCCACAATGACGCACATCCGCTGTCAATCTCAAATTCCCTCACAGATATCAACATGACATATCACTCAGATTAGGTTCCCATTAAAAAAAACGTCACAGATTTAACTTATTTTAATATCGAAAGTTAATATTACAAGTTTCACCGCTACCTTAACTCCGCAAAGTAGGAATGCTGAGGATTAATAATTGAATTTTAGTAGTCTACATGTGAATAACTCCTTTTTTTCTTCTTCTTTGAGACTCTGAATATTAAAGACAAACACGCCCACCGCCTCAAGAGCCCCTCTGGCGCTGGCAGATGCATGGACTCCTATCAGTGGGGGGGCCCCAACTGTATGAGCGCGGCAATATGGCCACTTATGTCGAGCTGCGGCGAGATTTGTTTTTCAAAGCAGCTGCGCAGCAATAACGAAGAGGCGTTTTTCTTAAAAACGGATCTCATTTCACGCGACCGCGCGCCGTTGACGATTCACTTTAGCGAGCAGCTTCAGACATTTGGAGCGGCGCGGCAGGTAGAACCCGCACGCCGCCATCAGTGAACCACGGCAACGACTAAAACAATAAGGAAATAACTAATAAGTGGCCAAAACTTCCGCCGACGTTTATGGACCGAGCGCAGCGGTCTCTGACGCCAGGCCAGAATAATCCAAAAAAAGCACAAAGGCGCACGAAAAGAGCCCGGAGATGGGCGCCCTGCTAGAAGTGCGCCGACGCGACGTTGACACAAAAAACTATTGTTTCCCTTCGCTGTGTTTTCTATTGACGGAGTTAATTACTGGATTAGGCGGCTAATTACCAGCTCAAATAAAACACCTGATAAAAATTTAAACATGGACACGCTGACGTTTCCAGCATTTTGCAAATTCGTAGACCGCGGGGCGCCGTTGAGCAACCCGGAGCGGACTGACGGGACAGTGAACGAGGACCTCAGAGTGACATCCGGAGGAGCTTCTCGAAACGGGACACACTCGACTACCTGATGCATTTGGTCTTGACAGACAGACTTTGAAGCGGGCGACGCTGGAATGAGACGCAGCTCCTCTTGTGTAACAGTAATGACTTCTGAAGCCACTCCCTCACTATTATATTCATTCGCTTGCCTCATGTGTGTTCTGTTTGACATTCGATGTTCAAAACAAGTTTCTTTGAATCTTAGCAGCCTCCCGAAACCTTTGCCAGCCGTGACTCTGCCCAAAACTCTTGACCTCACCTCTACGCCTTCGAAAGCTGATTTTTACTGTGGGTGGAAGGGTGGTGCAGATATTCAACGTGCAACAAGCAAGCATATTTATTTGCCCCCCGCACTACTTCTTCATCGCCCGTTCGTAAAATAACCTGCAGACACCTCGGACACCAGAAGTGAAAAAGCTGAGAAGTGAGAAAATCTCGTCCCCTTTAAACATTCCGCTGGCGTTTTTCTCAAGAAAGCAAATAACTTAAAAACCAAGCCTTGGAGCACGGCTTTACCTAACGCTATGCAGTGCTCCAATCCGTACATAATCGATTTTTTTAATGGCCTTTAAAGAGCGTTTGCCACGAGCCTGCGCAAACTTCCAACTTCACAGCCCGGGCAGCAGAGTCTGGTGGACAAGGTGAGAAGCCACAGATAGTTAGGACGTGTCTGTGAGGACCGGGGAAATGGAGGAAAAAACTTTTGGGACAACGGGGATTGCGGCAAAAGAGTTTGGGAAAAATTTGCCTGAACTCAGAAGGGAGTGTTTGGGGGGGCAGGGTGGGATGGATGACACCAGGTTCCACATGGTCTCCAGCGCCGCTCAAAATAAATACTTCGCCTTTGTTAATGTTAAGAAGGTTTTTCATCTTCAAACGCGACTGGATGCAGACTTTAGTAGCTGCCAGGAAAACGCTTAATTCTTTTTTTTTTTTTTTTTTCTCAGGAGGACAGATGAAATAAATCCTGAGTGACGTTTAACCGAGTTACAGAAGCTGGTGGAAACAGAGGCTACCTTGTACACCACATCAGCACTCGGGCTTTCTCGAAGCAGACCAGTCGATGGAAACCACTCTGGTTCAACTTGCCGGGCGCGCATGCATTTCCTTTGACAGCGTGTCAGCTGATGAGAATTTTCGCCTAATGATGGGGATGACAGCAGAGGCACTGAAATGGAAAACTCTCGGGCACAGGGCGACGAATGACAAGTGTAATGTTGCTTTTGCAGTTGTGACACGCATGAATCTCGGCAATCCTCGGTGTCGAGGGGGATTTGAGCGCGGCGCGACGCGCGCACGCTCCGCGAGCTACTCGCACGGGCTCTCGGAGGCCGATGGTATCGCAGGGAGCGGCGAGGTGACAGTATGCAACAAAGGGTTCTGCGTCGTCTCACTCCGGAACACAGCGACGAGGCTCGAGCGAACCGGATCCTCCGTTCTGCGGCGCGTCCACAGTCCTGGCAGCACTTTCCTCGAGCCACTTCAAGAGCATCCCTCTCCATGAGACAAACCAACCCAGCCGAGCATGTGAATCACCACAAGATGTAAATAACATGACATCAATTTGCTTTTATATTCCGGGGACACACAACTGAATGCTGCCGCACAGTATGCGGGCTGGGGTTACTGTTTCTACACGGCTGAGGCAAAAGAGGAACGGTCGACACTTTGTTTTTTTGTTGGCATCACTCAATGTGAGCAATCTAAATGACGTCCTGGCGAAACTATGTGCAGCTGCAACTAATGATTATTTTCATTATCGGTGCGCTGCAAAATGGCAATATTGTGACAAAACGCCTGTAGTTGTGGAGCAGCTCGCTGACGAGCTTTCAAATGTCTTGTCTTATCCAACCAAATCCAAACCCGAGATATTCTGCTTTCTGTCACAGGGCAAACAAAAACATTTAAGACTTTGGAAAAACGCACATATTCGCTATTTGGACGTTGCTGATCCACCGACACTTTTTCAAAATGCACACAAATAAAAAGTGTGAAGCAACGACACTGAATAGACACCAAATATCAGCACACCAAATGGCAAATAAAGGCCTGTTGCAATGCGTCACACTCAGCCAATGAAATTCAATAGAGTGGAAAGGTGTGTGATGAAATCAGCACAAAAAAAAAAGCCATATCTGCGGTGCTGAGTGGTAAAATGTTACCGGCTTGCCTTTGTGTTAATGTGTACCTTTGGTGAATAATGTATATAAGAAGACAGCTGCAGTCAACCTGGTTTACTAAAATGGATATTGTGCAACAGTTGGACCTGTCACGCCCGGGATTTTTCTCTAAATAGCTTGACTCTTTATCTGTAACAGAGGACCGGCCATTTTTGAGCAATCTGTAGCTCCGCTGCCGCTCAGCAGAGGCCGTGAAGATCCGTCAAACTAAAATAAGCGTTTTGGATGTCACAGTCTCTGACAACCACGCTTGTGTTTCATCTGCGCCTGTCTTTACACAATGGCTGCTGACTCAGACGAGATTATCAGCTACGGGACGCCTCCTGTATCTGGCTAGCGGGGCACAGGCCCGACACCCGGTGATGTCATCTACTCATCACCTGCGCACCTTATCGCAACCTGTGGGAGATAGCGAGCGGGGAGGCCACCGAGCTCCATATCAAAACTGCACGCCTCAACTTGGACGATGCATTTGAGATGAAATGGCTCATGAAAAAAAATGACAAAAAAATTGAAAGCGGGAGGGAGCCAGGATTCTCACAGATTCCGCCTTCACCTTTTAACATGAATTCTCCGTAAACGTGATCTCAGCCATAGATTCAGAAGTTGTGCGTGGCCTCACGTTAGAAGCGGTTCTGTCTACTGAGCTTCCCGCAGGGGTGGTCGTCAGATCGCTCGCAGGGGCCTGCTCATTAATATGGACACAAATTGATAATAATATGCCAAGGCCACATACAAAGATTTTCGTCACAGCTTCGATGTGACAAAAAACCCGAATACGGGTGAGTTCAGAGGCAAAATTTCATACTTCGCGCCGACAAACAGTACAAAAGACAAGATTACAGAAGCTTGAGGCTGTACTCAGCGTCTGGTAGTTAGCGGCTCTTAAGGCAAGAAAGAAAAATAGTACAGGTCAGCAGGAACAGCAGCTCGTAAAAAAAAACAAAATCAACTAGGCGCTTTGTTGTCAGATAAACAAAAAAAGTACCTATGAAGTGGACTGTGCGTTACAGTTGATCCCGCGCGAGCGCATCCAATTCTATAGATCTCAGGAAAAGTTAGGATTGAACATTTATAAATCTGCTGTTTAATTTTGAACCTGCAGCCTTAATAAAAAAAACAAAACATACACAGACATGATACACAAACTTGGAACTGGACAACTGGCTGTTCGGATCTACTTTTTTTTTTTTAGTATCTCTTACCAGAGTTAAGGTCACTGTCAGTTCATCCCCAGTCTTGTTCCATCTACCACCTGCGCTTGAGTTGTAATATACAGTACACTTTTATCCTCGAATATGACAAGAGTGAGATAAACAATCAGCTGTGGAGGATCGGCGCTGGGAGGAGCTTTGCTGGTGCCGCAGTGGTCATAAACACCTTACCAGTTTGAGCCTAACATTGAGTGTTATCTGCATAGATTACATTTCTTGTGTGCTGACCGGCTTCATCAAATATAGCAGAGGTTAAACAAAAAAAGGAGAAGAAGAAGGAGAGGGGGAAAAAAAAGGGCGCCCCGAGGTTATAATTACCCTTTAGGGTCGCTACATACACAACGGAACATATAGCAGCTCCCCAGCATGCATTTTATTTTTGACACATTGACACCACCGGTGCTGGACGTTTGTCGCCACATAACCGCCGACTGAAACTGGGGGGCAGCGGCACTTGTTTTTAACATCCGATTGTGTGTGTGAATGTGTGCGTGTGTAAATAAAATAAAATAAAATAAAACCTCAAGAGCGTTGGAAATAACGCCGGACTGCCGAGCTAGCATCGCCCTGCTAGCCACTGACAACCCGTATGACAAAGTCCGCTAAACTGTCATTAGCTAGTTTAGCCACGCGCTAGATTAGCCCGCCCGGCTGGGGAGCAGAAACGCGGCGCTTTCGTTCGGGCTGTTTTATTCCCGGCTGCTGCCGTAGATTAGCCTAATTCGGGATTGCCTCCGCTGGCGACGGCGGCCGCGCGAGCCAAGTTACTTTGAAACTTCAGATGATGGGTCAGGGGCTTATTTTGACAACGGTGCGTTTAAGCGCTAACATGCGCAGTTACATCGGCTCCGTTGCGGGAGCAGAGCGACTGCTAAAGGATATTTAAGAGTCCCCCCCCGTGTTAAAATACCAGTCCGCTGAACACATGCCGAACTCCATTCCACTTTGCAATGGTCCCACTGCGGAAAGGCCTAGTTTGCTGCTGTGTTGATATGAGCTAACGTTAGCCAGCTTGCTAACTGTAACTTAGCAGCTAGCTGCTGTTGGAGCCAACATAATTCACCCCCCCCACACACACACACACACACAGCTTGTCGAACTCCGGCTAATGACGTTAGCGCACACACTGGCATGCTACTTACGTTTTCCTGCTGTTCCGCGAATGTAGATCCAATCTTGATGGTCTGCCGGACTCTGCCTTTTGTGTGAAGATGGGTCGGTATCCTTGCTATCTACGGAGCTAACGTTAGCTAGCTAGCTAAGTTATGTTTCCTTATTTGACAAAAAAATAATCGAGATTGGCCTCAGATGAGCGGCGATAAGTCCTTTCTCGGTGGTTCCCTGCTTGGACAGCGTTGATTCTTACGCATGTTTGACGCCAATTCTGTCGCTCACATTAAATAGAGACAATTCCAATCGCTCCAAACAAATATGGACACTGAGAATTGGTTATATTATACAACACTGACAAATCTAGCACTTTCCTCCATTGAAAGGCCAGAGCTTTCCTTCGACTTTGGGTGCTGAACAAGAGGAGGTGTTATTTTTGGCATATGCCCGCCGATTGGTCGCCGCGTCAACGCGAAACGTCACATAACTGGCTGATTTCCCTGTCAATTAGCTCTGCCCCTGGCCAAAACTGCGCCTTCATTGGTTTATTAGCGGGGATCGGGAATGCGCTGGTTCTGAGAGAGCTGCGTTCGTGACACTCACCTGCGTACGCCGAGGTGGCGCTCCGAAGGCGGAGTCGAAAGCAGCGGAGGACGCCGGTCGAGCCGCCTCGGCCGGGCGGCGAGGGTAAACAAGAGCAAACAGCCCTTGGCAAAGTCGCGCTGGAAACGCTTGAACATGTTTGGAAGTGGCCTCATGCGTCATCAGTTCATAGTAAAAACGTAACACAAGCGCTCCTCGGTCGCTCCCAATGGTTCCAGTGAATTTCGAATTCAATAAAGATGTTTTTTTTTATATAAAAAAGACACACTTTCTAAGAAATTACGTCACACCCTTCAACTGAATTTAAACATCCGAAAGAATAGCATCACAGAGAGGTTTTTTTGGGGCTTTTTTTTTCTTTAAATAAAAGCAGCAGCACATGCTAATCAATAAAACACACATCTAATGGACGTATGATTTTTTTTTTCATTTCAAATGAATTGACTTTAGGAACTTTGGGTTTGCACTCATGTTTGCCTCCTTTATCTTAATTCATGGCCGCCCTATGTTTTTGTCATCATCACCACTCCCCAATTCCAACACTTAAAAGAGGTATGCATCGGTGACCTTCTGTCGTTCATCATCAATATTTAATTGATCTTTAATATATCAGTTTGTACTGTTTTAATAATTTCCTTATGTAGGAAAATGCAATGACAATAAAGAATCTATCTATCTATCTATCTATCTATCTATCTATCTATCTATCTATCTATCTATCTATCTATCTATCTATCTATCTATCTATCTATCTATCTATCTAAATGACCAAACACAGCAAAACCAAAGGCCACGCCCACACATTGTCTTGATTGCTCCGCACACAAAAAAAAGAAAAAAAGAGAAGATATGACATGTACCATGTTTCTGACCAGTTATTTGGTTTCAAACATGCAGCTCAGTCTGGGACAAATTGCGACACTTGTACATTAACCGCCCCCCCTCCCACCCACCCGGTGTTCTCATGCAACACACACTCACACACACAGACACACACACACAGCGTCTTCTGCATACAGCAAAAGGGAATTAGATTGTAATCTCCACTGATCATATAACTGGCGGCGCGTCACGGGGGCCGGCGCGCGCGGCTTCTCGCCGCACGTTTCCTAATCCCTGCAGATTCAAGCAGGAGATGCCGGGGTGCAGCGTGTTTGGAGGGGGAATCGAAATTTTTCGGCGGAGAATCTCGTCAGGCGGCAAAAGGTCAAAAGCTGTAACCGGGGACAACAGGCGCCCGGAGGCGCCGCATCTGATTTGGCAAGCGAGGCAAAAGTGACCAGGTGCCGAACAGGCGTCGCTTTTCAACGTGCTGCACGGACACAACGACGCGTTGGAGCTTTACGGGCTCATATTTCATATTTCCCGATCATAACAATAACAGGGGACGCGCTGGCTGCGTTAGGGATTTACCCACAATCCCCCTGTCCCTAAGTGAGTCGCACTTCAGCTGGTTCCTGCACAGAGCAAGAAAAGCCCGGGTGTCCACCACCAAATGCGCTCTTACTGGGCATGCTCAGCAGCTGACCCACAATGCATTGCATCTCTCCCGGGCCTTTCGCTCAGGGACTGCTGATATGTGACTGCAACTTTTTTTTTTTTTCTTTTAGAACTATCATTCAACATTTAGATGCCCAGCATGTGGTCAGTTTATCCAGATAAACACACGCTTGTAAGCCGACATATGAAACAAACATGGCTGCTTTAAAAAAAATAAATCCACAAATGTATCTTGAATAAAAGGTGCTTTTATTTTGAAAAAGGAGTTGTGTGTAATATATATATATAAGTGGGAAGGCGTGATGATGTCACAAAGTATTTTTTATTCTCACGTTTTTTTTTTGTTTTTTGGGTTTTTTCACGTTATGGCCTTTAACCCTGACGAAAAAAGTCAAAAGCCACGTTAGCAAGAAACCTGCTAAGTTACCCTCACGTGAGCTCCGTCGTGGGGCGGCGCAGCGCGGCTGTTCATGGCCAAAAACAATTACGGGAGAGCAGAATGCAACCAGGATGTCAGCACATTATATCTCTATTGGATTACCGCGTCGCAAGATGGCACGAAATTGAATAAATGATCGCAGCCGGAGGAGGGTCAACGGCGCCGCGGAGGGGCCGCCGAAAGAAATGCGGTGCTACTTTCACTGGAGTTAGCCATTGTTGGGACTGGCCGTGTTGTGCAAGCGCTGGCAACTCGACTAAAACGCGCCGCATTCACAGGCCGACGCCTCCTAGATGAACTCTTACGTATTGTGCCTTTAAATCCGCTCCGCTCCCAGGTGGCTCTCTTGTGCCTGGGAGATAAAGCTCGAGGTTTCTCTGTCGGGTTTTCTTTTTTTTTTTTCATTGTCTGATCACTTTCCGAGCGCGGCAACGAGGAGGGCCCGCCTGACAATGCGCATCCTTGGCCCTCCTCTTGCCTCGTTGCAATAAGTTGCATCGAGGCGGCGCGGAAACCGCAAAACCCACCGCTAGCTTTTGCCCATAGGTGGATTTGTTTCGATAATACCTCGAGGGCCTATCTGAGGATGACGCACTTGAGAACGCCGACTGAAAGTTAGAGAATATGAAGATATCGCATTCAGTTTGCTAAGAAAGACACGCAAAGAGCGAATAAAACCGATGGGGGTGGCGGGGGGGATCAGAGACACAGTGTGTGTGTGTGTGTGTGTGTGTGTGTGTGTGTGTGTGTGTGTGTGTGTGTGTGTGTGT
>CAAKHG010032299.1:0-20044 GCA_901007715.1 Dactylopterus volitans
ATCATGGGCGGGTCTCTGTGGGCATGTCGTGGCACAGCTCCACGTCCACTGTGGCCAGCAGGAAAGCGTCTCAGCGTTCACGTGACCAGGACGGAGCAGCAGAGAGCCCCCCGGTGGGCGCGCAGAGGAGCCAAGCTCGCGAAGCACAATGAGCCACGTGACCTCGTGGATTTAGTCCTCGAGTCACCTGTTTCCTCCACAGCTCCTCCATCATCTTCAGTATCATCCATCATCTCTGACTCCTCCCCTTCATCTCCGCTTTCTCCATTGCTGTGATCCTGATGGTGAGCATGCAGCGCTCATGTTATGACAGATACGTGATGTACACGCACCGATTCTTAGTCTGAGGTGATTATTGGAACGCAGCCTGGGGGTGTTAATGGAGGTTAATGAAGGCGTCATTGAGGAGGCCGCGAGCGAGGCTGCGTGTGAGGACATGAAATTAGCTGCGTCACGACGTGAAACGCCGTCTCGAGGGTGTCGTCACGGAGGCCGCAGTCGCCGCTGTGGCGATTCGCCGGCCACAGTCGCCGCTGTGGCGATTCGCCGGCCACAGTCGCCGCTGTGGCGATTCGCCGGCCGCCTCGCATCCCGAGCGGTCGACCGGCATGGTTTTCTGGTGTTCCGGCGGGAGACGTGAGTGCGCCTCCAAACGTCACGGCGGCGGCGGCGTATCCGCCGAGCGTCCCTCCTCCCACTTTTGTCTTTATGACACGTTCTCTAGATTGAGACACCGCCAAGCCTCTAAAAAGTCCTCCTCTCTGCTCCTGTAGTTCGGCGGCGCTTCGCTCCTCATCTCAAGGGCTCCATGACAACGTCTTATCTTTACTAGTATCTGGTTTCAACTTGAGGGGTGAAATCTTAGAAAACATCATAATTCTAAGAATTTTCATAGAACTTTGCCACCAGGAGCAGCTGTCAGCGCTATGGCGCGCTGTGAACACGGCCCGCGGCCGTCAGCCAGCGGTGGCTGCTGGGTAAAACATGGAACGACCTGGTTCTATGACTTCACATCTTCATGTGCAGGGACCTGCTGCAGATTGATTTACCAGCAAAATCGGGTTTGATAGATTAAATTAAACTTAATGTGTGAAAGAAGACAAGCAGACGACGCGTCTCCATGGAGATTTGACCAGAAATGTAACTCCAAAGGGGCAAATGAACAGAGCTGTAGATAAGATAAGATAAGATGAGATGAGATGAGATGAAGATAAGATGAGGTAAGATAAGGCACACAAGTGGATGTGTGAAGATGGATAGATAAATGGATAAATGTTGCTTCACAGCCAAAAGCGGCTTCATCTTAAGAATCTGTTTTTTTCCGCACATAAACTCATCCGGAGTCAATATTTGGCATCAATGTTTTGTTCTTAATGTCAACATAACTTTCGAGGAGCGGAGATGTGCTAAGGAGCCCAGATTCAGGACGAAAGTGATGGAACGTGGTGTGAAAGGAGTCGTTTTATGGAACATCTGGACAAAGTCCCCAAAGGATCTAAATCTGGCATTGACAAGGAAATCTAATGACGTGTGATAGTGAGGTGAGATCCATTGTGATGGCGGGATAAAATCAGCATATGTGTATGCATATCTGAGTTAAAGTCGCCAACCGAGGAACGTGAGCGGCTGTTAGCCTGCAGTGATTTTATATTTGTTTGTTAATCAGATTATTCTTTCTGCTTCATTCAGTATTTCGGAATTTTGTGTTATTTCAAAATTTTTTTTTTTTTTTTCAGTGAACCAAATGAAACTAAACTAAAACTAAATGCGATGCTATTCAAATAATATAAAACGCACCACTGCTCAGGAGACTGATGCCAACTTGGTTTAAAGTACCAGTCAGGAAGGTAAAAGTAAAGTAAAAGGACTGGGCGCTTAAAAAGGAAAAGATTAAACTGACCTTAGCATGTAAGAGTGCTCTGCATAAAAATAGATTTATGTCAACTTAAGTCGCCACATAAAACGCAGTTGACTTGATTTAGCTGGTCTTGTCAAACGTGTGATTGAATCTGCTCTCCAAAAGCCGCCCAAGTGACCATAAAACCCAATTTACAGTGATTGAAAGCTTCGGTCTCTGGCTAAATAATAAATCTGGAAGCATGTAATCTGCCCGTTGTCCCACAGACCATCGCGAGGAATCGTCATCATTTCCTGTTATGGTTTTTATGTGAAACCCCCCCCCCCCCTCCAACCGCAGCTCAGAACCGGGCCGTCCGGTCCGATGCAGCCTCACGCTGGTGTGGCAGGATGGAGACTGCACGGCTTCTATATTTGGCCGTCGTAGGCGGAGCCAGTGGCCGCTGACGGATCTTTGAAGGAATGAAATATTCAGAGGTGGATCAAAATCACCGTTGCTCAGAAGGCTTTTATTGTGGGATAAGTGAGGAGGAGCTCAGGTGTTTCTGGTCGCCATCCAAACGTCAGGCGGCCACGAGTGGAGAGGGCGGGGAAGGGGGGGGGGGGCATTTAAAGGTACAGTGTGGAGCATTTAGGGGCAGAACTGGGACTTAAAGCTTCATACCGCAGTCTGCAGTTGATTGACTGGCAGTCTTGTGTTAAAAACTGTGCAATGCTTCGGCCGGGACTGTAACCATGGCAACGTCTGCCAGAGCAACATTTGTTTCGGTCTCTTTGCAGAGAAGATGGGAAAGAGCGAGGCCGAGTGAAGAACTCAGTGAAAAACATGAAACGGACCCATGAAATGAAAGCGTTGGACGCTTAGTTTTGATCATTTGGGATGAGTTGGGGTGATGCAGCCTCACCTGACCTCTGACCTGCCAGTCATTCCTTCCCTTGACAACGCTGAACTCTCGCCTCATAACTTCCCATTTAGAGGGAAAAACAAACAGTCATTTCAGTTTCACATTGTTGGCACATGACGTTAAAAACAGCTTAAAAGTCACAAGCGTGGTTTCATTCCTACCGAAGCCTGAGTGGACGTCGCCGGATTCAGCGAGCCAATCAGCTGCGAATGTTATCTGGTGTGATTCTACAAGTCAAAGTTTCAGCTCAGCCAAGGTTTTCCGAACATTTTGCCATGTATGGAATAATATCTGCTGATCATGGCTGCGTCGGTGTTGCTGGCTGATCAGCTGATGCTGAATTGCAGTGTGAAACGTTTCGGTATCGCCCACACTTCCTCGGCTGCGTGCACACAGGCTGCAGTTAAACACGAAAAGCACGCGGGAGCACGTGCAGCGATCCGGACACGCTGTGGAGAAGCAGGTCGTAGTTGGCTTCACGCCGTCCGCAGAACTCACCTCTGTTACGTCGCGGATTCCCGTTCCAGTTCTCCATGACGTCACCGGGCGATTCCGTATGCGAAGCTGCCGGAACGTTTCCCCGGCGGACAATCGAGAACCATCACAGATCAGAGATCTGCGTTTCTTGCACACGTCAGAGAATCTCACCATCGAGCATGGTGATGATGACGATGATGATGATGATGAGGATGAGGATGGTGATGATGACGATGATGATGATGATGAGGATGAGGATGATGACGAAGCTGAGGATGGTGATGATGACGATGATGATGATGATGAGGATGACGATGATGATGACGATGCTGAGGATGATGATGATGACGATGATGAGGATGACGATGATGATGATGCTGAGGATGATGATGATGAGGATGATGATGACGATGATGATGATGATGAGGATGACGATGATGATGACGATGATGACGATGCTGAGGATGATGATGCTGAGGATGATGATGATGCTGAGGATGATGATGATGATGACGATGCTGAGGATGATGATGATGACGATGCTGAGGATGATGATGCTGAGGATGATGATGATGCTGAGGATGATGATGATGATGACGATGCTGAGGATGATGATGATGACGATGCTGAGGATGATGATGACGATGATGATGATGACGATGCTGAAGATGATGATGCTGAGGATGAGGATGATGGCGATGATGATGATGACGATAATGATGACGATGAGGATGATGATGAGGATGATGATGACGATGCTGCGGATGATGATGATGACGATGCTGAAGATGCTGAGGATGATGATGACGATGCTGAGGATGATGATGATGATGCTGCTGAGGATGATGATGATGACGATGATGATGATGATGACGATGCTGATGATGATGATGATGACGATGATGAAGATGAAAACATGGGTCAGTTGCATTTGCAGTTCGCTAACTGAACAAACAGCCTGAACGTTTGATGGAGAGCAGATGATGGAGATGATTCCCTCCTGATTCTGATCTGGTTCTGGTTCTGGTTCTGGTTCTGCTCCTGCCCCCCCCCCCCCCAGCAGAGTGGACCTCTCCTCAACATGTAACATCTCCCACTCTGCATTCGAATATCAGGTGATGTGGAGCTGCTTTGGCTCCAGAAAAAATGAAAGTCTGATGTTACAGTGTGAGACAGTCGGGCCGCTCAGACCTGCTTCCGTCAGGACTTCGGCGTTTTTTTTTCTCCACCGGCATGAATTTTTAACCGCCCTATTCAAGATGGACGACCCGCAGAGCGGCGGCAAAGAACGCCCGCCTCGCTCCGAGCGCCGTCTGTGTGTTCGTCTCTCTACTTCAGGAACCCGGAGGAGCCTCTTTGTGGTTCTCAGTTGACTTCCTGTCTCACGTCGCTTGGCAAAACCTCTTTTATTTTACCGTTTCATCTTCAGTTTTCAGCGGCGCGGCAGCTGGGACTCAGTTGCCCGCCAACGAAAACCAGCCTTTCCAGCCTTTGTTGCTTCATAACAGGAGCTTTTAAACTACAAAATCACTTTTATTTTGGAATCACTTATAGGCCATAAAAAATGCTCCTCATCGTTTAGCAGCCGCCGGTTTGACGACCAGGTGAAGAATCGGTAATCCCTCAGCTAAGCGATAGCGGCGGCGGCGGCGGCGCAGCGCTACAAACAACAGCAGTAACCGAGGCCATGTTGAATTCCACCTCCTTCCCCGGCTCCTCCTGCTGTGTTCCGGTGAGACGATAATTGACTCTATTGACTCGGAGAAGCTTCTTGCTCCCTACAAGGTCATCAGATACCAAAATAATGTTGCCGGAGGCTTTAAAAAAAAAGATTAAATCAATAGTTTTCTGCTTTGGAATCTAACACAGTTGTACGTTCAGCACGGAATTTATATATATATATATATATATATATATATAATTTATTTAAGCAAAAGCTGTTGCATATTGATGCACAAACACAGCAACATTTGGGAAACTTCAGCACAGCAACAGGAAGTGGAGGTCAGCGGGAATGGTAAGTGGGCTATTACCGGGAGCCCGACGGTGGCGGCGAGCAAACACACACACACACACACACACACGCACACACACGCACGCACGCACGCACGATCGGTGAAGCAAACGTTTGCCGCGCAGGAACAAACAGAGCGGCTGATCAGCTGGGCCACATGTTCACAAGGATTTAATGTCAAACATTATTTTCTTATTAAGCCCAATTAGGGTGAAAATGAATGTTAATGAGATGGAAAACGGAGCGGGAGAGAGCGAGCGAGCGAGGGAGAGAGGGAGAGAGGGAGAGAGGGGGCGGGGGGGGGCGCTGGGCTTATCAGTGCGCTTGTGACACGCTCAGGTCGGGGCGACGGCGGCGGCGGCGGGGAAGGACTCTAATTGGCTTAGAGCAGAGGAAGGCAAGAACGTGAAGCCATAAATAACAGTGTTGTTTACACGGGCGCGCGTGCAGGGCGGCGAGCCTCCATGATGCAGGTCACCCCGACCGCACCAACGCGGAAGCGTCACCTGCTCACCTGGAAGATGGCGGAGACGAAAGCACGCCAGCGTTCCCCCACTCAGCTCAGGACCGCTGCAGCCAGTTATGAGGATGATGAAATCTGACCCGTGTTTGGATGTTAGGTTTCTACTCAGGAGTGGCGGAGGACTCGGTTCCTTTTATGGACTCCGTTTGTTCCGAGTGACTCACTGAAGTGATCCGGTTCAGTGTTGGTCTATAACTATATACATAAATACAAAAATCCACGCAAAAAATCATCATCATCATCAGAGCATGTGCAAAAATATCTATATATATCAGCCACATAACAGTCACCAGCGAGTTTAACCGCTTGTTTATTACAATATTTAACTTATTAATTAGATTCACTGACTGGAGTGAGTCAGTGAACCGGATCATCTGAGTCCGCCGTGGTTCCGGTGAGTCGCTAACTAGCCTTGTGTACTTAGAATAGCCAGCCAGGAGGACTCTATGGATCCGGGTTCATGGAGACCTCGGACTCCTGGTTCCTGATTCAGTAGGAAGAATCGATTCATTAACTGGGCGATTCGGGAACCCGGCGGCTCTGCTCGGTCACAGATTGACTTGGTTTTTCTATCTTGGTGGATTCAGACATGCAGAAGTGGAACGAAGGCAGAATCTACGTTTATGTTTCACACCTTTCCAGCATCAGGAGGGTTTCAAAGCATTTTAAGAAATGATTTCATTCTCGTGCTGAAAGATGCTGAATTTCATTTTCAGGGGTTGAGAAAAAAAACAACGATGGAATGAATTAATGATAAGATGATTTTCAGTATGCCGGGGAAGATGGATTTCTTTGCTTTAGTGCTAATGCAACTATTATTTAATGTTATTCACTTGGTAACAAATAATTCAAGTTCAGCAGATTTACATTTTAGGGAATTTCTGTCAAAACATTTCTGCGGAGGAACGAGGAACGAGGAACGGTGGACGAGGAACGGTGGACGAGGAACGGTGGACGAGGTTGGAATGCGGCCCGGATGATTTTCAGAGAACGTTTTTTGAAAGGTGTGGCTTTGCTTTATTGGCCCGTGTGGAGGCGGGTCCATGCGGGTCCATGCGGGTCCTGTTGAACTGTACTGGGTCCAATTATTTTTCCATCAGGCTTATGAGTCAGCGTTACTTATGACACATGTGATCTTAACAGTAAATAATGAGAATAGAGCGCAACTGTTTACAGCGACTAAACGCTTGCTGGAGCGAGCGCAGCAGCGTCAGATACTTCTTCTTGATTATTAGTATCACAGCTTTTTTTCTCAACTGCTTCAGTACGATTTTGAAATCAGGGCCCAGTTTTTCAAAACGCCTCAGAGCCTTTGGAAAACGGAACACTCCTGTAAAAACGATGCGCTCGTTTATAAAAAAAACATTTTGTCACCATGTGAAACACACACCTTTCATAAGACTTAATCCTGTTTGAACTACTTACACGCTGAGCCTAAAACACTCAGCGAGGTGAAGTAGACGGAGAAAGTGCAAACATGCCATAAATCCAGCAAAGGCTTCGTGGGAGCGACGCTGCACTGATGAATATTCCCGAATCCGTCAGTCAACGCGCCAACATGGAGAATCTCAACAAAAACGCGCCCCAGTTCTCATGCGACGGCGGCCGTGTGCGTGAATACTGAGCTCAGCACACATCAGCAAACATGAAATACTGCATCCAGCACAGGTTGCAGTTACAGTACAAATGTGAAAAACTGAAATATTGGACGCCATCAAGTTATCAGGTTTTGTCCATAAAGCCCAAAGGACGCAAGGACAACTGGTTCCACTGCAACTCAACACTTACTTATCTTATTTTTCTTGTTGTAGTTGTTGGTCGGGTGGTGACATCAGGCTGAAAACCTTCAAAGACACAAAAACCAAGTAAACAAACAAAGGAGAGCAAAGAAACCCAAAATTTATCTCCAACCAATTTCTTCAGTGCATTTAGTCAAAATGAAAGATAGAACGATTGATAAACACTTAACTTATTAACTTAAACAGCGGCCAATCATCTGTAATCCAAATCAAACCGAAATGCAGCCTGACCATCAACATCTGGGCCGGGTTGGATCCGACCAGGGAATTTCATCAGACAACGGATGCATCCGGGCGCCTCCGTGGCGTCGATGTGGTCTCGGGTTTCCTCGGTGGCCTGAGCGAGGGGCACCTGAGCCCGAGGCCAGAGGTGGCCAACCGGCGTTTGGTGTGCCGATGGTGGTGGTGGTGGTGGTAGTCGTCTTCTGCTTTGGACACGTTCCTCCACGTTCCTCCAGGTCTTCCTCTACCTACTTGTCCTCCGTGGCTTCCCCCCTCCTCTCCCTCAGTCTTCGACCCCGCAGACTCACCTGCTGCATCTTTACAGAGCTTAAACCTGATTGGTGCGTCTGCAATTCAGCAATCATGTGTTTGCACGGCTGATGGCTGCATTTAACCAGGCGGCTCACCAGGCAGTCGCAGCTTTGGAGCTGGAAGCTGTGCTCAGCGTTCTGCGGCATTGTGCTTGTGGAGCTGCAAATCTGGGCCCATGTTTTGCTCCTTGAGTGTGAGGTTTTGATAAATGTGCAGTGCTTTTGATTTTGATGTTTATGCAATCGTAAAAAACTGTTTTTGTTTTTTTTGTTTTATTTTGGTCTCCACTCCACCCACTCTCAGTGTTTCGGTGTTTGAGCTGATTGTCCAGAGTCTCCAGAATCTAAATGAAAGGTTTCATTGGCGATGGGGCTGATGAGGGGATCACTGGCCGTGCACGATGAGGCTGCAAATGTTGTGTCGGTAAAACACTTCAAGATTGTATTCAGGATGCTTCAATTTCCAGGACAACGTCTCTTCTAATACCAGTGAAAATCTCTTGGTGGAAAATCGGGCCTGTTTTCAACCGCATGAGGAGCAATTGACAAAATTACGGTGTTTACAAGAGAGGGGGGAAAAAAAGGCTGGAGGCCTGCAGCAATATTTACCCAGCAGAACGGGGACCGGAGGCTTTTGTCCAAACTGAGGTGTCCAGGGGAACGTTACATTTTTCTATTTTTCTGGTGATGATGATGACAATGCTCGGCGCCAGTGTTGCTCTGCAAAACAGTCAGGAACCTCAGGAACCGCCTTGTTCGCCGCCCTGCCTGCCGAGCTTTCAGAAGAACCGGCCGACGGGCTGCAGCCTGGGAGAAGATCACGCCGAGGCGGCGAGGCGGCGATGACTCCTGCACCCACAATCAGGCCCACGGCCGGTAAAGTATCCCCCTGTTCAGCTCCCGTGCTGTGGTCAAACCACTCGATGAAGCTGAGCACCTCTCAGAGGAGGAAGAGGAGGAGGAGGAGGGATGATCAGCGCTCTTCGCCCAAAGAATCTAACAGCTCCTCACGGTGGTGCGCGGACATCTGCTGGCAGCGGATCCACATCCCTGTCAATGATGCTCGGAAAAGGAGGGAGGAGGACAGCATGGAAAGGTGGAGGAAGACGGAACGCCGCCCAGCCAGCACAGGCGCCGCTGCCTCCGGATGACCAGAGCTCCGCCGAGGAGGGCGGAGTCAGGCTCGCCGTGGGCACCGGACACCGCGCTGGCATCCGCCTCCTCGCCGTCGGCTGCTGCTAGCTGCTAGCGTAGCTTAGAAGACCGGCCTCCACCAATCTAAATAAGAACAACCATTTCAGATCTTAGGATTCATTTATTCATGGTGTCCACTGCTTCAGGAGGAGTTTTATGTTGGATTATGACTGAATGTGTTTGAGTAGGAAAGCCCCCAAAGTCCCACGTTAAACACCAAATATCAAGTATTGTTTTTGTTCATCATTGTTAGCGTTATTAGATTGACGGCGCGGCGTCCTGGTTGACGTCTCACGGTGAAAAGTTGGGTTTTTCCGCAACGTTTGATGTAATCAGTGGCGTCAAGTGAGTACTTACTGACGGCGTTCCCCGTGCTAATTATAATAAATCCATGAGCTGATGTTGTCATAGATGGCCTTTGTTGGCTGATGTGGAGAAGTCGGAGCTCAGGTGATCGCGATGCTAACTGTAGCCGCTCATGCGCATACATGCTAGCTTGCTAGCTTACGGCCCCGCAGGTCACCTGATTCATCACCAAGCTCAAACTGGGTTCACACGCGTGTTCCCTGGGATTAATATGGTTCAGTGCGACATCACCTGTCCTTATGATGTCGCGACTCGGAGGACGGATGGAGAGTTTCACAATAAAAGCATCGCGCCGGCGCTTCACGGGAGGTATTAATGGGAGAGACCGGAAGTGCTTTGCTAACATTAGCTTTAGCTTCACGCTGTTTTTTTTTTTTTAGCCCTGGAAAAGGAGTGTTTGGAGTTTGTTTGCTGCATTTGTTTCTGGAATAGTGTAATTGAGAGAGGTTTGAAAATTGTAGCCATTAAATTGCCTGTAATGTTTCCAACTATAATTTATACAGGCTGGTAATGTAATGTTTAACTATTGCATATAGGAAATTAATGTATTGATAGTTTGTTATTGTTTATTTAATTCAGTTCAATGTAATTTATAAGTATGTATTTATATCGCACATTTCATACAACAAGAGAAAACTCAATGTGCCTCATAAAAACCCCCCCACAACATTACATAAGAAATACACGTAAATTACATATAATTTAGACTGAATTTATTTTCCTCGCCTATAAAAACTAAACACACACGAACACATACACACACACAACTGTCACAGCTGCCATCTTGCCTGTATTTATTGCGTAACGTAAAGTGAGTAACCAGCAGCCTCCACCTCCCTCACGCTCCTTATTGTCCATCCTCTGGAGAAGTGGCCTTAAGTGGGGTTCTGGCCGACACGCCGGCGAGAACCTGCTGATGGAGACTGAGGCAGCACTCAGCTAGAAAAATATCGTCATTCTCTCCACTACAAGAGGTGTTGACATGTTTGAATGATTGTTGGGACTGTAATTTGTGACGCTGTTGAACTGTGCTGGGTTACACTGCGCGGGGTCCCTAATATTTTGGTCACCCTGATGCACATGAGTGGGATGACCTCTTTCAGCAAGTGCAGAAAGAAATAGAAGGTTCAGAGAGAGCTCTGTCATCCTGTGATCGGGGTTGTGGATCCATCTGGAGGTTCTGCCAACGTCCAGTTGCACCACGGCATCAAGATGGAATTATTGTGCATTGTAGAAGAGGTGAAATAGGCTTCAGGGTGTAAAGACGTAGATGTCTGGGAGATGATGTTCAGCTCCTCTTTATGGTGAAAATGTCAGAGGTTCTCATGTTTGGCTCCTGCGCTCCTGCTGCCTGAGATGAGCAGTGAACCTGCCTCGCCAGCATGCCAACTGCTCCCCTCCACTTCCCTTATTCATCCACACTGTGCAGTTATTTACTGACTTGTGAAATGCGATCAAATTCTCATTTACTATCAAGGCTCATAAGCAAATTCAGCGAGCGCTCAGGCCTCTCAGACGGCATCGTGACTCGGAATCAGGGCATGGCCGCGTTCCGTGTTTACGCTAGCGCGCCACCGCTGGCTCTCTGCCGGTAACGATCGGGGATCAGTGTGGACGGCACGACGTTGTGGTGGAACGTGAACGCGCTCACATCTTGTGTTTGTCGAAGCAGGAAAACTCGATCGGATCCTGATAAATGCTCACAGAGGAATTTAATTTTTGTTACCTGCTAATTACGTGGAGGATATAATGGAGGATGTGATCTGAGGCGGTGAGGAAGGCTTCTCCCCTTTCAGCTAAACTTTGGCCGTTCTCATGTCGGGTGCTGCAGCCTCTTCACTTGCAGAGGAAAGTGGCATCCTCCTTTGTGGCGTCCTTCCTGACAGCAGATCTAAAAGGTGCCATATTCCGCTCCCTATATTTTTGCATGTCAGGCGCCGCAGCACAGTCAGGCACTTAAAACCACGCGGACCTGCAGTATCTCAGCTCCACAAAGACCGAGCTGGGAGCTGACAGCTGTTTTGAATTTTACATTTTAAATGTGGCAGCTTCTCCAAAACTACAAAGCTGTCGCCTAAAGACTGTTTTGTCAGGTTGTCAAATGCATAGGACAGCAGATATTCTTTTTACTTTCACGTAAAATTGCCAGTTTTTAGAAAGTTAAATAGTGGTTTACTCTGACGGATGAATGCATGCGGTTTGAAATGTGCAGTTTTGTCCTTGCGTTCGCGCCCTCAGCTCAGGTCGTGAGATCATAGCGGTGACCAAAGATCACTAGAAGCTCCTTCCATCTGATGGGGCATCTGATCATCGGAGGTGCACCAGGCTCTTCCCACCAGCAGGAGACCTGGGAGAGCCAGAACACGCTACATAGCTGGTCTGGCCTAGGAAAACCTGCTGCCACTGTGCCCCGGTGCTGGACAAGAGATAGATTGGTGATTGATGGATTGGATGGATGGATGGATAAGTGACCGGTGGATTATAGATGTGATTGCTTAATTGCTGGATTGATGGCTAGATAGGCGATAGATGGATGGATTGATGTGGGCAGGAAGAGGGACGGATGTATCTTTGGTGGGTTGGTTGGCTGGGGGATTCTCTGTTGAATCTGAAGGACCTGCGCTTATCTGCAGGCAGAGTCAAGCTATGTGGCCTGAGAATAAAACGAGACTTCATCCACCATGCCGTTCTCCTGCGTTCCCTTTTACGTTGATGTTTGTCCACTCTTTTTATATATATATATATATATATATATATATATATATATATATATATATATATATATATATATATATATATATATATATATATATATATATATATATATATATTTGACATAACATTTGTGTCAAGTCCATGAACTCCGACCTGGATTTGATCCAACGCCCCCCGACGTGACTGGGCTACTGGATCGGCTAATGATGCGGCAGCTGTAATGTTCGGCTGATTTTGTTCTGCAGTGGTGCATATTCTAGAATTTGGGGAACAAATTTGCATTAATTTAAATATCTTTAAGCCAAATGAGGCGCAGTGAATGTGAGACTCAGCCTCCCAGCGTCAGCTGCTCGGCTGTGGGATTCCAGCTTTGACGGAAAGTAACGTCAAATAGCCGCGCTCCAAAGTCGCACTGAAGTACCATTATATTTAATAAATAAGCTTCGGAATAGTCTGAAACCCCGAGGATGCTAAAATCCACAGCATTTTTTTCTTTCATACACGAATAACACTTGATTGATAAGAGCCATAATGATGCAACACAAGAAAACACTGTACTCCATACACTGATGTGAGCTCAGATATGTGTGATCATGGTTTGAATGAGGCGGCTGCTGCTTTGCCTCCCGCTGCTGCTGCTGCTGCTGCTGCTCTCACATCTCCGCTGAAAAGAAAAGCTGACTTAAAACCCCCCCTTTTTGCACACAGAACACATACACAAGGTAGCTAGTTTAAGCACTCCAGGGCAGGTTATCAGATATGTGTTGAAATTCTTGACGTTGTAAGCATTCGACTGCTCCGGGCTCTTCGTTTCTGCAGACACACGCGGCGCTTAAGTCTCACCGTTTGCTAATTTGGCAACTTTGCAGGTCTGGAGCCTTACAACTCGCAGCCCAAGGCGCCAATCTCACGGAAGCCCACACGCCACTGTTGTTTAATCAATTTGTACAGTCGCTGCTCTCCTCTGTCTCCTCTCCTTGGCTCCACCTGCTCCGGCTCCTGCCAAGATGTCAGAGGCGTTTTTGATTAATCCGTCATGTTGCTGAGGTGGAAGGAAAGTAAAAGTCCGTCCGAGGCTCCAGCCGCAATTTGTGGTTGTTACGGTTTTGTTTTATGTCTCTGTGTGTGTCCTCCTTTCTTTATCGCTGTGCCTGTTTCTTGTCAGGATATCTAATGCCTCTATATACCCCCATCAGCCACAACGTCATGACCACTGCATGCTAACCATGGAGCCTGGTGTCATGGTTCTGTGGTTATATGCAGGTGCATGTCCAGGGTCGGGCATAAAGTATCCAGCATCGGTTAGAAGCGGGACTAACATGTCGATTCTCCCGGATTTGTTCAAACGTTTGAATTTCGATTCTTAATTTCGACGTTCAGCCCGCCGACCCGGAGACGAAAGCCGCCGATCGCCAACAAAGAAGAAGAAGCCGCCGAGCAGTGTGTGCGTAGCCATGGGGAGTGTGCGTTGGTGTTCAAAAGCGTGGCTTCATTTTGCCAAAATAAATGATACGTCTGCTCCGTGCGTAACGTGCAGACGAATTGTGTCGTGCAGGAGGGTGCACGCGATAACACGATACAACACCTCAACCTAAAACACGTTGTGCCAACACTGAGGCAGGTAACAAGCTACACTCGACCTGAAACGGTGGGGCAACTCAAATGCTAATAGCCAGCTAACGTAAGCCCATGTATTTGTTCATAGACCACCGAGCTGAAATTGCTAACGTTAGCCGGGCGGTTGACTTGACTCCGCGATGTGCTGCTCCCGTAGTCCAATTCTGGAAACCCATACCTGCACCTCCCGTCATAAAGGGACCCGTTACCCGACCTGCTACCTGTGATTGTATCTAACGCTAATCCAGACCTGCCCCGCCCTGCCTAGCTTGTGGGGCTTGAAGGCTAAACGACATCGTTATTCTCTCGCTCTTGAAGCAAACCAAACTTCTCCCGGACGTGTGACTTGGCCCTCGACGACTTATTGTCCACAACTTCATATTCACCGCTCACTAACTTCCATTTTACGTCGTCCATTTCGCTGCGCAGCTAACCGGCGCGAGCGGCTCAGTTACAGCGGCCGTGAAGTTATTTAGGAAGTTTGGAACTAGTCAAGTGTCACTCAAGCATCAAGTCACGACTTTTCACAATAAAATTATGAAAATAGCTGCCTGCCGCCCAGTAATTTAAATGATCATATTTTTTACCCGTCAGACACTGTTTTTGCGGGTAACCCATCGAGGTACCGCGGGTACCCGACCCGTTGCAGGACTCTGGCTGCTCCGTCCACCCTAGTAAAGTTCACAAAAGTTTATAAATTTAAAATTCATGAAGGAGTTCAGACTATTTAATCCAGAAAGACCTCTGGTTAGGTAGCTCATTTTAAAAAATGTCAACGTTTTTGACCCTGCCTCTTAAAAGAATAGGAATCGAGAATCGTCAGGCACCCGAATGGAAATGAGGAATCAGAATCGGAACCGCAATCGTTCAAATTCAAATGATGCCCAGCCCTATACATGTCGCATGGTCCCCAAGATGGAATCATCAATGAATGACAAGATTTAGGAGGGTTCAGTCCTTTTATGCTTGAGTGTTAATTATATCCACACCGATCAGCCGTAACATTGTGATCGCTGGGCTGAGTGTGTAGCATGTGAGGGGGAGTCTGCAGGGGAGGAGATGTGTTATCAAAGCGCTGGTAGAGAAATGTAGAGGATAAATGGCTAAATTAAGTGAAAAATTGCTCTTATTATCTTATAATTGCTTTTTTTCTGCTGGATGGATGTTTGTGGTTGAATAGCAATATGAGAAGTATTAAAACTACTCGTTACAGCGATCAGCCGTAAGATTACGACCGCCGCGTGTCCACCATAGAGTATAATACAACACATCAGCCATAAGATTACGACCCCCGCGTGTCCACCATAGAGTATAATACAACACATCAGCCATAAGATTACGACCCCCGCGTGTCCACCATAGAGTATAATACAACACATCAGCCATAAGATTACGACCACCGCGTGTCCACCATAGAGTATAATACAACAGCCCTGCAATCAGTTCTCCCTTCAGGAGGAGTTTTATGTTGGATTGTGATTGAATGTGTGTGAGAGAGGTGTTGACATGTTTGAATGATTGTTATTGGGACTGTAGTTTGTGACGCTGTTGGACTGTACTGGGTTACACTGGGAGGGGTCCCTAATATTTTGGTCATAACACTCATATGCGTGAGGGTGACCAAAATATTAGTAACATGCAGTGGTTTTAATGTGATCGGTGTACATGAAACTTAGCAGAATCAGAAATGCTTCATTGATCCCGGAGGAAAGTATAACAAAGATGTGAAAATCTAGATGTTGTTTGTATGAATAGAAAAACAGAAGATGATGCAACATCCCTCCCTGTGGGACACCTCTTATAGAGGGCAGAAATGTACTTATTTTGTAGGTCTAAAGTCTAAGTCTGTTACTAGAATATCCATTTAATCCTAGAATATTAATGTAATCCTAGAATAGTATTGCATTTTAGAATATTAATATAATTCTAGTATATTAATGTAATCTTAGAATACAGTGCAATCGTAGAATAGTAATGCAGTCCTAGAATATTAATGGCATCTTAGAATATGAATGTAATCCTAGAATACGAATGTAATCCCAGAATATTAATGAAATTCCAGACTTCTAATGCAACCGTAGACTATCAATGTAATCCTCGAACACTCCTCTGCGAGCGTCACACAGTCTGTCACAGATTGGACGCTTCGACCGCGTGAGCATCCAACCATATTAGATCACATCGCATGAAAGTGTCGACCTGAAACCTTCATTTGAGCTCATTTCAATCTGAATGGAATGAAGTGCCCACGTAAAGCCGCCGGTGGAGCCGCAACCTTGCTCGCGCCAACACAAATCTACCGAATGCGGCTGGGCGCCGCCGCCTTTGAATGACCTTCCCCGCCTGAACGTCAGGAACAAAAACAAACCCAGTCTTATCTTTGTTTCATAAAAACGTGGACGGACGGACGGACGGACGGACGGACGCCGGCGCACTTGAAGCAGACACGCAGGCCCCGAGCTCTGTGTGTGTGAGCAGCAATTTAAAATCCTCTCCAATTGTGGCTGTTGTAACTTCATGAGCTGGAGGTCTGAGGCAGGTGAGGACCGTCGTGCAAATCCCACTCCTGGTTTCTGCTTGGCCGAACTGTAATTTCCTGGGCTTTGGAGAGCAGGACACGCTGGCCTGCACACAGGGAAACAGGCCCCATGTGCACTTAGTCTCTGTATGTGGGCAAGAGATAAAGGACAGACGCACACACACGCGCACACACACACACACACACACACACACACATATACCACCAACATCACGATACTCCCTGTGAACAAACAAAACCCCCAGCCACCATTATAGCTGGTTCCCTTAAAGGAGCATCTCTTATTTTGTTATTTCCCGAGGAGCCGCGCCGGCTTGTCCAGGCCGACGGTTATGAACATCCTCTGAAGCGGCTTATTGCTGCCGGATCATCATCATAAGCAGCAGTGAGGAATATCCCACCTTTAAGAGGAATCTCCGTGGAGATGATGTGTAGTTTCTGTTTGTACTTTAGGGCTGCAACGATTAATCGATTAATCGACAACTGAATTAATCGGCAAATATGTTGATAATCGACTTATTGTTTTAGTCTTTTTCTAAGAGGAAAATAATCCCAATTCTCTGACTGCAGCTCCTTACATATGAATATTTTCTGGTTTCTCTAGTCTATGACAGTAAAGATCTCTGGCTTGTGGGCTGCTGGTTTGAGGACGTCTTCTTGAGCTTTGGGGAACAGAGATCAATGTTTTTCATCATTTCACAGACCAAAAAAAACATTGATTATTTTTATTTACTTGTCATATCAGAGCAGCCAAACATCAGCAGCAACATTGATTTAAACGATGTATTCGCTGCCTCTCTGTCGGGGCCGGTTATGAGATCACGAAACGAGGGTGTTGCTTTTATTTTATCTATTTAAATGTTTTATTTGTTGGTGCATCTCTATTAACTTTAGGCACTTCAACGGCAGTAAAGATGGGGTTTTTTAAAAGGGGATCCAGGTCGTTGCTCATTCTCAGAGAGCCTTTTCTGTTCTATGTTCACTGCTGCTCTTCAACAAAGCAGAAGTGTTTCTTACTCGATTACTCGATGGAATAATTGATAGAATACTCTATTACTAAAATAATCGATGGCTGCAACTCTCCACTGAAGTCCTGAATATGAGATACGTCCACAAGAGACGGATCAGGGTGCGACCGAGGTAATCGTGGCTAGTCGACCAATCGAAAAAATAATTGATTGATTAGTCGACTACCAAAATGGTCCTTAGTTGCAGCCCTATTGTGCGTATCAGAATTTGGCGTGATGCGATGATCACGGACACACGCACACACACACACACACACACACACACGGTTGTGGCTAGCTGTGCTAATGCTAGCTGCGCATGAATGAGGACACCTGTTGTTGCGCTGCGACTTTAATTAAGACCTGCGGACAGCAGATAGCAGCAGGTAGCTTAGCCCTGACGCAAGCTAACATCATAAACTAACATTGCTAACATCGTAAGCTAACACACGAAAGCCTGTTAATACGGAGACCCGGAGGAGCGAAACGCAAGTGTACATGTGAAGGACTGAGAGGGCTGTCAGGTGATAAGAATACTAATGTAATCCTAGAATACTAATGTAATCCTAGAATACTAATGTAATCCTAGAATACTAATGTAATCTTTGAAATCTAATGTATTTCTAGAATACTAATGTAATCTTGGGATACCAATGAAATCCAGTCAGTGGTTAAACACTGATGTGATGGTGGACAGCTGCCACTTGTGGTTCCCTGAGATAAAGTTCTCACTCAGAACAGAACCAGCCGATGCAAGTTTTGTTCTTATTAATTAATTTGACACAAACACATGAGAAGATCTTCAAGTTCTCCTTCAACCCTTTAACACCATCCTCTGGGCAGCTGGACTTCTTCTAATCTGGCTGCAGAACTGTCAAAAAATGTAATTTATGGGTGCACTCAACCCTTGTTCCAGGACACCTTCAACTTTCAATATCTGGCAGTTATTTAATGTCACTGTGTGTTTTCACGGAGTTATAACAGTTTACAGAGTGGAAAAAATTAACAAAAATGGAATTAGAATTTTTTTTTAATAAAAAAGAAATGTCATTCAAACTATTTAGAAATTCAGTTTGAAATTTGAACTGTTACACACGTTTCCAGGAAAGGCAAGTCTTTGCCTTTCGGTTTTTAATTTCTAGCCTGATTAGTCTCCAGAGAGTCCAGGCGGTTTTTAGCCTTGGTGGTTTTTCCTTGAAGCTCTTGAAGCTCTCCATCTGCAGACACCGGCCCACTTTGACCTTTGCTCCTGCCAGAGTTCATCCTCACAGTAAAAGAAGCATAAGGCGAGATGTTAGCGCATCATCCCGCAGAATATTTTGATATCAGATGAGATGCAAGATGAATTAATCAGATAAATATTCCCCAGAAACTGTTGGAATTTTTGCAATCGGAGAAAAACCTTTGAGGATCTACGGTGCTTGAAATCCTGTCGCTGACGACAGGTCCATTATTTTAAGGGTTAAGATGTGTAAAATCCAAGATCCAGCAGATCTTTGGAGGAAACTAAAGTCACCTGCACAGTTTGCAAAGACCAGTTTAAACTGACTTCTTCTGGTCTCCTCATTGGTGGCAGCGATGAGTGGACCAATGAGGAGACCAGAAGAAGTCAGTTTATGGTATGAAACAGCAGCAGCGATGAAGCACTTTGTTTCGTGACCTTCACCTTCTTCTTCTTCTTCGCCTCTCACCGCCAGGCGTGGCGTAGCCTCCTGCAGTGACCTCGACTGAGTGCAACATGGCAGCGGTTCATCGGCTAGCAAACACATCCGATGTTAAGAATTCACTTCACATTCGCTGATGTCGGTTTGACGAGGCCCAGAACTGCTTCTCACTTTATTATTGGTCTTTGAAATGCATCTTCAGTTATCGGCAAACTTCAAGTAAACTCAATGAAAGAAACTTTCCCCCGACTCTCATTTCAAATTGCACTTCAGAGAGATTTTTTTTTTCCTCCCTCAGAGTCCGAACATTTTTTAAAGCCTCCCCTCCGGGTCAGGATCATTCCACTCGGAGAGTCGACACCATCCAGCTGTCCTTCAGGAAATCCCCTCAAAGCCCCGCAGACGCGCCGCTGTGCCCCGACTTCTACATAACCTGATTAAACCCGCTGCCCTGTTGCTCAGCCTCTGGCATTACCACCGCTAATTCAGCCTGTCCACCTCCTGCCGGGCCACGTGGCATAACCCATAATGCACCCTGCCTGGGCAGCAGGAGCTCCGGGGGCCACAGACGAAAACACTCCCCTTATTATCCTCGAAAATGGCAGATATTGACCATGAAAGATGAGAAATGGATTGAAATTGGACCCTGGATGATTGGAGAGGTACCAAAATAAATGCCGCCGGAAGAGGATGGAGGCGCGTTCACTCCTTCATTTCCCTCCGCAGCCCGGCGCTTCGCAGCCACGTGCAGGAGGAACTTTACTCCAAAAGAAGAAAACTGAGCTCGCCGCATCCGTTCATCCATCCATCCACCCATCCATCCATCCATCCACC
>CAAKHG010032302.1:2884-14357 GCA_901007715.1 Dactylopterus volitans
GCCTGGCTCCAGATGTTTCATTAGCTTTAAAAACACGTCGTCTTCAACAGTTGACACGGGCTGCATGTCGAGGGCCCCCATTTCAGCTATTAAGTTGTTGCTAGCTTCACTTGGCGCCTTGTCACTGCAGCTTGTTCAGGTGTCTCCATTATTGATTTTTTTCTAAACGGTTATGATTTGCTATCCATTCACACGTGTAGATATTGACACCCCTAGGTCCTAGGCCGCGCAGTGAGACAGGTTCAGACGGACGTTGCCATGGTGGTTGGGACCAGAGACATCCTCGGAGAAAGGATGGACGTCTCAGTCAGACTGCGCCTATGACCCACATCTACTAAAGAACCGACAGAAGAACAGCATGACGCATAGAGGTACAGACAGGTGAAGTGGAGGGAAGTCGTGCCACACGACGTCTGCGAGATACCCACAAAGGAGAAGCTTGTGTTGCGGCACCAGAAGCCTCGCCTGCATGTGTCCTTTAGTTCTTACCATGACCGCGTGAAGAAGGATGAAGCAGGGAAGAAGCAGCCTAGTGATTAATGTTAGCAGCTAGCGCGCGGGCGCACACGACACAACGTAATAAGAGTCGGCCCATAAAACTTAAACATTGCTTAATAAAGTGACTCCATGCCTGAACGTCATGCTTGACGTACGTTGTAGCAGCAAGCCAGCGATGATGTCATACAGTCCACGTGCATCAAACTTGGTGTCCTACCAAAGTTTATTAGATCCTTGTTGCACGGTCTGGCTGCCATGTTTCTGCGCCAGCGTGCGTCTGCCTACTGAGTCTCGCTGTCCAAACGATCCCTTTCGCAAATTTCCTGCCACACTTCACCCATCAGTTTCCCCAATATCGCAGTTTTAGCACAGTTTTAAGCCCATCTACATGACGCTTTTTTTTATGGGAATAGGAGGGCAAATCTTTTTCTCAGTAAGTTATTTTTGTCAGTGTTCCTCCAGTGTCCAAGAAGGTGACATTTTCATTACTGCACAGGAGCTAAATCTGCAAGGTCATCAGAACTTCCAAACTTTAGGGAACTATTTGTGTTCCATTTTGCCCACTATTTATTCTCACACCACCCCCAAAGTTTTTGCTTGACATTTTAAGCTTTAATGCTGACTCGCTTCCGCTTGTTCACAGACGGTGGAATTTATGGAGCTTCCAATAACTGGCAGCGAAATTTAATTTGCGCGACGTACAGGAGAAGCAGGGTCTGGTGGCCTGAACCGGCAAACAATGCTCCCGTCCTGTCTCGCAACACCGCTTTTTTTTCCACCCCCTCGAGAGGAGACAATGAGTCGGATCCACCGCGGCTCTGTGGAGGTCTCCGCCCTGGGATCCAGGATTCAAACGGAAGTAAACCAAGTTCCCCTTTTCTTGGGAATCTGTCAGTTCTCTCCCACATCTGATGTGACAGCTTTGCTCAAACATGCAAAAAAAAAACCCTTAAAAAGCTTGCAGTAAATATTCTATTCTACAATATGTAATTAATTATTAATCATAATTCTATGATAT
This sequence comes from Dactylopterus volitans, assembly GCA_901007715.1. Taxonomy (NCBI): domain Eukaryota; kingdom Metazoa; phylum Chordata; class Actinopteri; order Syngnathiformes; family Dactylopteridae; genus Dactylopterus; species Dactylopterus volitans. The sequence continues at coordinate 4,401 of CAAKHG010032302.1, forward strand.
ATAATTAAAGATACATTAATATAATACCAGCATGTGTTCCTATTTTATTTCAAAATCCAAGACATTATTCAAACTGTGGACATTATTTGGTTCAAACTGTGAAATATATCTAAACGGTAAATTGAGAAACAGCGGGGAAAGTGTTTCCAAGCCGGCGGGGTGCAGAGAGAATGTGTTGTTCGCGCCCAGAGGGGGGATTACTGATGGTCAACTATCTGCAATCCCAAAGAATGCAACAAAAATAGACAAAGTGGAGAATGTGGAGAACTAAGCCAAGTGGACTAAAGCCAAGAACTTTTCCCAGTCTCTTGCTGACTAATGATGTAACTTCTTATTCTTGCAATTATGCAATCTGCCATTGGTGAGTTGGTGCTACTGACTGATCACAAGGACTTGAGGCATGACTGAGATTGTAGCTCAAAGACTTCAGATTTAACTCACACGGTATTTCGAAGACTTGATATGTGAGACTTGGCTTGGACTTGCAATCAAAAACCTTTGACTTGGCTTGGACTCACACTAAAACATACGAGATTTAGGTCAGACTCGAGCTCACACATCTGAGACATGAGCCAGACTCGAGCTAAAAGCCTGGAGACTTGACTTGGACTTTTGTCAAAATGTATTAGCTTGAACTTGGGCTGTGGCTCAAAGTTTTGAAACGTGGCTCAGACTCTAGCTAACAACTTGACTTGGACTTAAAAGACTCTCGACTTGAACTTGACCTGAACTTGTGACCAAAGACTTGAGACTTGACCTCCGACGAGCCGAAACACATTCGATTGAACTTGACAAGACTCAGACTCAAGCTAAAAGCCTGGAGACCTAACTTGGTCTCGAGCTCCAAGACTCCAGACTAGACTTGGACTTGAGTCAAAAACATACTAGATCGAATTTGGACTGCAGCTCAAAAGGTTTGCAACGTGGCTCAGACTCTAGCTAACAACTTGACTTGGACTCTGGTTAAAAGACTCAGGACTCGACTTAAACTCTTGCTAAAAGACTCTCAACTTGACCTGAACTAGTGACGAAAGACTTGAGACTTGACCTGGGACGAGCCGAAACGCATTCGATTGAACTTGACAAGACTCAGACTCAAGCTAAAAGCCTCGAGACTTGACTTGGACTTTGGTCAAGACATATTAGCTTGAACTTGGACCGCAGCTCATAGGTTTGCAACGTGGCTCAGACTCTAGCTAACAACTTGACTTGAACTCTTGTTAAAAGACTCTCGACTTGACCTGAACTTGTGACGAAAGACTTGAGACTTGACCTGGCACGAGCCGAAACGCATTCGACTGAACATGACAGGACTCAGACTCAAGCTAAAAGCCTGGAGAACCTGACTCGGACTCAAGCTCCAAGACTCCAGACAAGACTTGGACTCAAAAACATATCAAACTGAATTCGGACCGCAGCTCAAAGGTTTGAAACTTGGCTCAGTTTCTAGCCTGAAGGACTCCAAACTCGAACAGACCCTGCAAAAACTGGACTCGTTGGCATCTCTGGCGGACGGCATCAGGTGGACAAAACAACGGGTTGCCGCTTGTGGTGCAACGAATCAATCAATGGGCTCCTGCTCCCACGCTGTCGGCCAGTCACCCGTGCGGCGGTCTGTCACACTCAGTGAACCCGTCTACTGTACGCCGGCTGTGAGAGAGAAGCCCCCCTGCTGCCTTACTTCACCAAAACAGTGTCAGAATTCAGATGAGAGATCATCTAAAAACAGAAACAGTGGCACAGTATCAACACGCTCACGTAGGAGTGGTTTCTTCCTGAGGTTCTTTTTTTTTTTCTTCCCTCCCTTCCAACCCTCTATTTTCCTCTCATGCTGAGCTGCAGCAAGTATTCATCATGCCCCCGAAGCATTACATAACAAGACTATGCAATGAAGACTGCATATCATTATGCCGTGCACATTCATTATGGAGAACCGAATCCTTGAGATGGAAGAGCCGAATATAATATTCAGTGTCATACGGGATCTCACGACAGGAGCACTGAAGGGGATGAGGGGGGGGGGGGGGGGGGGGGCTTCTGAAGAGCTTGTATGGCGGCTGTGTAATGTCTTCATTATGAGTCGCTGTTCTTGTTAAAGGGACCACATCTGGCCACGGTCTTCATATGGTCATACGCAAGAGTGACACAGTCAGGCCACCTGGGGAACCGCCTCCAACGCCCGTGGTACGACCGCCTGTTGGTGCCCAACTCCTGCAGTCCTGCGCGGGAACAACCAATAAGAGGGTGCGGGTATTTCCGGAAGATATATCTGATCTTTGGTGTTACCACTGTGTGGGCTGACGATGCTTGTAGACCTTACTGAAAGCACGCCGACACTGACGTCATAAACTCATGGTCATGTGACCAAATTGTACTCGCAAGGTACTTTAATGACACCTGAGAACACCTGAGAACAGCTGACACACCTGAGCCGGGGAGCCGACCGGCAACCTTCCACTTATACAACAGTCACGCCACCGAGCCTGTGCAGACAGGAAGCCGAGGGTCGACACAGAAGAAGCAACGGCAACAGTAAGGCCCCAGATTTCTTCTGAATGGGCTGACAACGAGGTGGAATTGCTACTGAAGGTGTGAAGCAGCCACGGCAGCGGAAACACGACGGCTGGGGAGCCGCTTTTGATGCCCATTTAGGGTAGCGAGCGTGAGGCTGCGCGTCACTGCATCCTGAAGTCTCCAGTACGCAATGAAAGGGAACCCTGGAGTTTTTTTCAAGCAGAATGGGACCGGAGTGGTGGTTTTACGACCACAACGTACTAAATGTGAATGCACTCTCAGGGATAATGTCCGTCTAGTCCCATTCACGCAGCCGTGGAATCGACAGAACGGATGTGAAAAGTGTCCAACATTATCGTCTGGTGTCGATATAGGTATATATCGAGAAAAGCGATGATATGGGAATACAGACAGGGAAGAACTCCCACCCCCCCCTTCAGTACCTCAAAGGTGACAACACAGATTTCACTCCCGCGATTACAAAGAGAAACCTGCCCCGAGTCTTGTTGAAATTCTGTTGAGCATTTAAAAGAACTGCAACCACCATGCCGCCGCCGACCCACAGAGTGGTGAAACCGGATAAAGGCTCACGCTCGCTGACAGGTATTATTTAGATCTTCTGGATCTATTTTTAACGTGCGACTGGGCAGCACCGTGGCGGGCACAATGATTTCATGCAGTAATAAAAAGGCAAATGGCCCGACTGGCTCCGGAGAAATTCAGCAAATGTGTAAATGTTGGCCAGTAGCACCCCTGTAGCTCGCTGGTTAACATGCTTGGTTGGTTCCCAGCTGTGGACCCTTCGTCACACTTTGCTAGCTTCTCTGCTCCCTTTGCTTTCCCGTCTCTCTTCACGTTCGGCTGGCAAGCGATGATTGAACCCCCGCAAAAACGTTGTTGGCGATGCGAGTTCAGAGGGCTGCGATCCCTTTGACAACTGACGAGCCATACGGGTGACGCCTTGTTCTCGACGCGAGAAAATTATCATTTTGACTGCCCGCAATTTAAAGCCGCTAAACGACTCCGTTTAATACCTCCTGATGACAAAAGCCGAAAGCCGGAAACGGGTCAGCACGGAGCTGCCAGTCACCGCGTGACCGTTTTTCGGATTGATTAAACCGACAAGTGGGTTCATTCCTGGCTCAAACAACCTCTCTAAGCTCTGCGTTTCTGCTGGTGAACTGGGTTGTAGTAGTACAGTACACAGGTGTTGTTTTGGTGTGTGTGTGAGGGATCTTTATATGGGCACAACCCCTCCCTCCACACACACACACACACAAACATGCCGGCATCACTGCTTCCATGCGATGACACAAACAAGAGCCCCGGACGCAGTCATCCATTCACGCTGCGCTGAGCTGAGCTGAGCGCGAGATAAATAATCAAACAAACAACCTGCAGCCTGTCACAGTTTCTCACTGCACCCGTGGTTACTATTTTTGCAGAAGATGGTCATGACCTCCGTCAACAAAATGCATTTGACGCCGCAACGCTCTCCCCCACAGACGGGAGCCGCTCGGTTTAAAGCCCGCTGAGCGAAGGGGGGGCGGCGGCACGCCGGGGCCTACCCGGTAATGGCTTTCATGCAGCAGCAAAGCGTGAATATTTCACCAGGACTTTCAGGGAGTAAATATCCGAGATGAACGCGAGGGTCTCGGCTCCTGCTACACGTGCGCTACGGAGGTGAAGGAACCCCAAAGGTGGATGCTCCATCTATGGCGCCGTTTACTCCCGCCAGGATGGTGGGGCGACGACTGACGTTTAGTCAGAATAAAGGCCACCGTATTCAAAATCATTCACTCGCACTGGAACCAAAACTGCCAAAGATTTAAAACTAAATACAACAATTCTTTGTGGTTTTTTTTTTTTGAAAACTGGAGGTCCTCTTTTTAATGGACTGGATGGACCAGTTATTTTCTTTTTTTTTCCCCCGAAGAATTGAAAGAACCACTTAATTATCTTCACTGCTTTGCGACTCATTTTTGTATTGTATTGCAATTTTTATTCTATTTTATTCATTTGAACAGAGAACAGAAACGCATAGGAACCGTGTGCTTTGTAGTTAACGTTTAACACACAAGTGTAGCCGCACCTGATGGGACTGGCTTTACTTGGGCGGGTGATTCGGTCACAAAACGCTAGATGGAAGTATTTTACATTCTATCTCCCGAGCAACGCGGGTATCTGTATCCGACCTTGAGATATTTCGGTGTGTCGAGTCGCCTGACCAACCAGCACATCAGCCAACTGCAATGGCTCAATATTACTACCTGTTTGGTGCAACCGGCAATTCACATAATGACAATATCACACACCATGATATGTGAACCAGGCACGTGGACGGAAGGAAAACGGGGGTCGTGTTTTCCAATAACTCTCGTAACTAACTCCGTAAATAACTCTGCGGATGACAAGAGTACCTGCCCCCCCCCATCAAAGTGACTCTGTGGAGGTAAATTTTAAAGTACAATATCGTACAAGCTATTGGGGATTCAAGCCAAAATACACCAATAATATACCATAGCATCACGACCACCGCATGAGAACAATGCAGTCGTATTTTGATTGAATGTGTGTGAGAGAGGTGTTGACACATTTGAATGATTGTTATTGGGACTGTAGTTTGTGACGCTCTTGAACTGTACTGGGTTACACTGAGAGGGGTCCCTAATATTTTGGTCATCCCACTCATATGCATTAGGGGTAACAAAATATGAGGGACACCACTGGCATAACTCAGTAAAGCATAACTAAGTGTATATTAGCTTTGGAAGTAAACGTATTCTAAACCAGGGCGATTTTATGGTCTTTTTTTTTTTTTTTTTTTTTTGCACAGTCGAGCACAAACTGAGAGACACGACTCCACAAAATATAAATATTTACTCTTTCTGAATAATGCAATTCAGTACAGCGACCCGCGCCGCGTCCCGTCATACTGCAACAACGCGCAGCCCTCAACTTCAGCCCGGCGAGCTCTGCAGCTTCTGGAGGGTTTGCCGAGCGAGCGGAGTGCTGCAACACGGCGCAGAAGTTCAACCCAACTTCTGCTGCCATATATATTTATTATTTTTCATACTTACTGACTGACAGGCTGTAGCCAGAAGTGATTCGCACGCCAATTCGCGGTCAGACCGAGCGCGGCTGGCGACTGGAGAGCGAACGTGCCTGCCGCAGAAAGAAAGCGCCGGATGGCCGGGATGAAAATATCGATCCCGCTTTTGCACTTTGGAGGCTCGAGAGCAACAGAGTGATGAGGAGGAGCACGAGGGAGGGACAAGCACACGCATGCAAACATTCATAAATAAGCAGCGCGCAGCCGGAGCTTCTTCCCCTCCTGCCTCGCTGCACGCCTCGTCCTCCTCTGTCTGCCTCGCTCCATGTCATCCTCGCTCTGCTCCACTGAATCGCCGGCTCGCGCCGCTGTCTCTTACCTTAGTGGTGACAATGCAAAGACAATCCATGCTGGCCAGACAAGAAAAATTTAAAAAATAATTTAAAAAAAAAAAGAAAAAAAAGAAGAAAAAAAAAAAAGAAAGCAGCTCTTATCCTATGCTCAAATTCATCACCGCAAATATCACCGCTGGAGGGGGAGAGAAAGACGCCGGAGTGAAGAATCCAGGAGGAGAGATTAAAAAAAAAAAGGTATGGTTTGCTGAAGAAGAGGAGGAAGAAGAAAAAGAAGGAGGAGGGGGAGGAGAAAACACACACACACACACACACACACACACACACAAGCGCTCACACACACACGCGCGCGCGCTGGCTGGTGAGGGAGGGAAGCCACGGTAGACAGACTTTACTGCATGTGGGCCCCTCGTGAGGATCGGGATGCCTCCTCCACAGCGCCCAACGCAATCAAGATTCCCAACGCCATCTCAGAGCGGCGTGCGCGTCATCGGCCGACACACACACACACACACATACACACACGCACACACACACACGCACACACACACGCTCAAAAAAGCAGCCAGCAGCTGGCCTGGCCTCCTCCAGCCCGGAATAAAATCCTCAGCTCCCCTTCCTCTTATTCATCCTCTGTCTCTTGCTCTCAGTTCATCCTCTCCTCCCTCCCTACCTCTCCCTCTCCCTCTCTCCCTCTCTCCCTCTCTCGTCCCCGGGCTGAGCGACTAAGCGATGTTATGGGCTGAGAGCGAGGGAGGGAGAGAGAGAGCGAGCGAGCAGAGAGAGAGAGAGAGAGAGAAGGAGAGCGAAGCAAGTGAGTGAAGGACAAGAGCGTCAGCTCAGCGGAATGAATTAGATTCCCATGCTCTCTGTATCACTGCCTATTAGCTGCTGTGGAGGACTGCTGGAACTTAATGATACACTGCGTTTAATTTCATCTGCAGAGCAGCCTCTCTGTGTGTGTGTGTGGTTGTGTGTGTGTGTGTGTGTGTGTGTGTGTGTGTGTGTGTGTGTGTGCACATGTGAGCAGTTGGTCCATTGTGGCGTTTCAAAAGGGTGCAGAATTGGGGGATTCCAAGTCGTCTCCGGGGACCCCAAGGAGTCCTCGAGGGCGTTCCGGGGGTCCTCGTAAAAAAAAAAAAAAACGGGGAACGGTTTCGCTTGACTCTTACTTACGCTTGTGCGAGGGGCTTCCGAGGCTCATAAGTGAGGCCGGGAGGCGATAAACACCGAGAACAACGTTATTATCTGAGGGCCCGTTTCCACAGTTCTGCTCGGTTCTGCGCGCAACCGCCAAACGCTGCAATACCAAAAGACCCACAATGCTCCATCCCGATTCTGCCCGTGAGATTCTAACAACAATAACCATCAGGAGACGCTGATGGATCTCACCACATTTCACGGGAAATCACCTCTCTCTCGAGCTGCGAAGAATCCAATGCTGGTCCAGAACCTCCATCAAAGCGGTAAACAAACAAGCTTTGCCGCCGTACGCGCTGCTCAGCGCATCTAGAGCAGGTTCGTCTTACATCTGCTCCGACAACTCACCGACAGCATCTCAAAAGACCACCAAGGCTCAGCGAGACCCCGCAGACCTCCTTGCCCTCCACCACCACAGCTGCAGCCACTCCTCCTCTGACGCGCGTCGTCGATGCGAAGTCACAGAATCATTTCGGTGTGTAATTTCACGAGATCTTGTGGTGTCAGTCTCTAAAAATAAACGGGTCCAAAGCAGACTATTCTTTAATTACTTGTTTAAGATGTGCACTTTTGATTTGATTGGTTCTTCCCGAATGGACACGTGCCGCTGCCTCTCCCGTTTAGAAAAGTCTCTCGGATTTTGGACCAATGCATATATCAATCAAATTTGATCCGGTTTTACGCAGATCTGCTTGAAAATTATCAGTCAGACACACGTCGGTTCCATGTTTGTTGTCGACGTCTTTGGCGTCCAAGTGCACTGAAGTGGCCTCTCATGGGAATCGTGGGATTTATAAAAGGAAATTGGACCACGAAACTACTCCCACCGAAAGACAACCAGCAGGAATTTCCCAACATGCCAGGAGTCCAGCTCAACCGGGTCTGAACAGGCGCCATGACCCCGCCCAGACGCCGCCACTGACGGCCATTGTGACGGGAACTTGGCCCGGCTCTGAGACTTCGAATCGGGCCAACATGGCGCGGAGCCCGTCCACCTCAAGGCTCACAGTCACATGATGCTAGCGGTTTACAACAGTCCCAAAAAAATGCATTGTGGAGAACAAGATCTGGTCTTTCAAACACTGAAAACGGGGCTCCGGCACTTAAAAATTCGTAAAAATGTCAAACAATATCCATAATAGTCATCCGATCCAGAGAGCTGGATCAGTTGACATGATATACAGGCTTATTATTAACTACTATTTGCCGAGTTTGTGGAGAACTGGTATCCAACGACGGCGCGCCGCACACGCCCAGCCAGAGTCGAGGTCCTCAATGAGGGTCTCAGAAAAAAAACACAATATCTTTCTGCATAGAAAATAAAGGACCAATCGTGAGCGACGGGAGGAGGCCCTAGTTACGAAAAAGAAGAGGAAGAAGGAAGAGGCGGAGACGTTAGCTACCGGGCTAATTAGCCAACTAGGAGCTAGCGGGAGAAGTGCGCCGCTTTGCAGGGGAGCACCAGCGAGCACCAGTGAGCAGATACGGTGGGCGGCCAGATTTACATATTCATGAATACTAAACAAGGAAATCCGTGTAGAGTTACACCCAGGCCATGACGGGATTCTTTTCAAAGGGGGAAAAAAGAAAAAAACAACTTCTAGATGTGTCCTTCTGAGGCGCAGGGATGAGAAACAGCTGGAGGTCGTCTTTCAGGCTCATTTCCGCGTTGCCGGCAGGACTTAATTGTCTACGCGTGCACAGTCGCGTAAGTTAACAGTTTTCTTACGGGGTGCGAATGTTCAAAGCCGTGCACCCGTGGCAGCGCGGCGCTGCAGGTGCTTTGAAAAGCTGCGGCTTGCCGCCGGGTTTGGTGCAGCCTGTCAAGAGTAAGTAGCCCGTCAGGTCGCACCGCGAGATCCTCGCTGCCGTTAGCCGCCCCCGACGCTAAAACCCTGTGAGCCGCTGAAGCTCCAAGCACGCCTGCCGTCTCCGGAACGTAGCAGTACCTGTTCGCCGTGTCCATCCTGAGGAGCAGGCGGGCCGCAGAACTTGACCTTGACCACCGCTTTCATCTGTGGACGCGGTTGCGCTCGCCGCTCCGGCGTCCTTCTCACTGAGCGCGCCCGGGCTCCGCCTTCGTCAATGGCGAGCGGGCTAATCTTTTCAGGCGATGCGGCTCAGGCAGCTCCGACTTATTGCATTAGAGCAAAGGAATGATTTAACCTCCTTTGCTGAGGTTGCCGCTCAGACATACCTGACTAGGTGTGACAAACTTGGGGCCCATCTGAGGATGTGAATCGGGGATTTAGCCAACAGCCCCGGGTAACCTTTAACCCCAGAGGTAGCCTTCGCCTCACCCCGACAGGTTCTAATAATAACAACACACCTTATCTATAGGCGCCTTTTAAAAACATTCAAGGTCAGCTGAATGTTAAAGAGAAATGTTTGAAAACTGAACATAAGAATAAATCAAGAAAATTAACGGGACAAATTTACAGTGTATGAAATGTTTTTGAAGAGTAGATTGATGCGACACGTTTAAGGCCTATTTAGGGTGAGAGCGCTAAGTTGGGCCTCACCTTAAAACTAATATTACAAATGGGCGTGTCAATGCAGTGGTATCAATGCCTCCAAGTACTCAGAATTATTGCCTTTACTTTATTACTTAATAACACCATTTTTCTTATTTATTTTTTAATAAAATTTTTTTTAAAAAAAGGTATATCTTTTTTTTTTTTTTTTAAATCGCATACCCATTTCAGCAGTGATTAGAAACAAAATTAACGTCGTTAAAATCGTACCAAAAAGTGTCAAGCGTGAAAACTTCCAGAGGCGCGGGACGCGGTCGTTCCGAGCGCCACTTTTTTTTTTTTTTTTTTTTTTTTTTTTCTCGTT
>CAAKHG010032303.1:0-12812 GCA_901007715.1 Dactylopterus volitans
TCACAAAGAAAAAAATTGAAATACAAATAAACTTCCTCTGTTTATTCCAAAAAAAACACACACACACACACACACACACACACACACACAAAAAACAAACAAACAAAAAACTGCTCAACGTAAGCCGCCGGCGGACGCAGCAATGCACCCTGGGATCAGGGGAGATGACGGCCAAATGGAGCTCTTAAATCCAACAAGGGCGGGCGAGAGGTTCCGCGCCGCGTCCGCCGCCCTGCATCCATCACCTGACGTCGGCGGCGCCAAAAATTGGATAATGAATCCCTCCACCACAGCCCCCCCCCCACACACCTACCCCCGCGGGCAACGTGGCGGACGGATAATTTGCCGGTTAAATTATGAGCTGAGATGGACGCAACCTTTTTTAAGTGTTTAACGAGAGGCCGCGCCCACCCCGTTAACGACGCGCACTTAACCGCCGCCGCCGCGTGTCAACGTGTCGGCGGGATATCGCGTGGCTAAAAATGTGCACACGACAAAAAAAAAAAAAAATTTCGGTAACGCGTCGCGCAGCTATTTGCGCCGTCTGAACAAAAACGCGGCGATAAGTGTGGCGCAGGGGAGGAAGGATGAGGCCTCGTTCTCTCTCATTCTGACAGAATAAGCAGTGTTTTATGGCTGAGGCGATGCTGAGCGGGGCTTTTTTTGTTTTTTTTCGTCGCTGACTTTCAAACATTCATACCTTTCCAGTGCGGCAGCCGCCCCACACCACCCAACCCACCTCCTCCAACCACCTTTCCAAAAAATCTTATTTGGCTTTTTCTATATATAGAGTCAATAAAGTTCACCGAGGACAAGACAGAGGCAGGAAGTGAGAGGGAGAACACACAAAGGTGCGAGCAAAGAACGCAAAAAAAAAAAAAAAGCAGAGCACTGCTGGCGGCGGTTAGAAAAACAAACATGCTTATCCTTTTTCTTCTTGTGGAACATTTTTTTTTTGAGTCAGTATTTTAGGAAACTGATAATCACTATCTGCAGCCTCGTCCATAAGCACGTGGCGAGTTACACAACTACCTACCAACTTTCAGGCCCAATTTTAGGTAAACAGTCCTACTCGTAGGCCTCCGTTCTGTATACGGAGCCACTGGTAGCGCAAAGAGACCCCGAGCAAATTACATTAAAAGCCAATAAACTCGTGTCTTGACCCGAGAGCTGCGTTTGATTAACGCAGTTCCACTCACACTGGAATCTCTGGATCTGTTTTTAACTTGTTTACGTCCTACGAACAACTGACGCTAATTTGCGGTGTTCCACAGGGGTCCGTTTTGGAGCCACTGCCTGTTCGCGCATCGGTCTATAGGCAATCTGCGGTCTCTCGTTTCAACTGCTCCATAACACATGAACAGCCAGTGCTACGACAACAATCATTACAACAACTGACGCATTTGGTAAGAAGTTAACGGTTTATCTTTGTCAACTGAACCAAAACGTAACTGAAATTTTTGGTTGAACATTCTAAGGACATTTTTCTTTGAGTTACACAGAGAGACTGATGTAGGCCTTTTACATTTTTAATGACTACTGAATTGCTCTCCAAATTTGTCTTGCCTGTTTAAAATTCTCTTACTTATTTTTATGGTTTTTGCTAATTATGAACCAGGAAGTGTTGACATCTTCCATGATTCCTCTAGCTTAGCATGAAGGAGGAGAGAGAGAGGAAACAGCAGGCCTGGCTCCTCCATTTAAAAGTCCAAAAACACAACGAAAAACTATCCGCCCATCTACCCGAGATTCCGTGCAGCGTATGAGGCTCTAGGACCAAAACTGGCAACCTCGTTGCTCTGACGAGACGCCAACAGGCTGCAAAAAAAAAGGAAAAAAAAAATAAAAATAGTCGCTGCTGCTCAAAGTTAATCCATGTCAATTGCCCTAAAACCAATTAGAATTTTTTTTCCGCGGCTCCTCCAGAAACGGCCACAACATGACGACGTCGCAGCGAAGTCGACCATCGCATATATAATATGCAGTTTTTCAGTGATGGTCAGTGTTGTGTTTTGCGAGGTCAGTGATCTTGACCTCTGACCTTTGCCTTTAAGCTAAGCTAGGCTAACGACACACTGAAATTTCATCGCAGATATCATATAAGTACTTTTCACTTAATATAGTTTCTATTGATTTGTTTATATAGGTGATTTGTTTAGATATCGTTCATATTGGGTCTGTTTCTATTCTGTAACATTTGTTATATTCTTTGTTATAATTTGGTACTTCCTGTATCTGGATATTCACACTGACGACATGGAGCAACTGTGACCACGCAGTTTCCTCCAGGATTAATAAAGTATTTCCGATTCTGATGCCATGACATGTCTGGATAATATCGCTGTTGGGAAGGAATACCTGAGTCCTCAAAACAGGAAAATGATCCGCGATCCGACAAACCCGCCCGCCGCATTCGCCGTGCAGCCTGATTAGCCCGTTGTCGGATTAACTCTGATCTTTCTAATCTCTGGAAAAATGCAGCGCAATAATAATTACATTGCGCTACAGAAGACAAAAAGATCTTTTTTTTCTTCTTTTTTTTCTTTTCTTTTTTGAGGCGAGGGAACGTGACACACATTCTAAACATCCTGCCGGGATTTTCACGGATCAAAAGGTTCCCAGTGTCACCGCGGTGTCGGTTAATGCCGGACGCAGCCGGAGTGGGGAGAGAGGGACTCGTTCAAACCTGATGCCGCTTTGCGACAGTCTTCCGGAGCCTCCGCCATCCACCGAATGTCCAGAGCGCTGACCCGTGCCGAGAAGACGGCGCAACCGCCCTGGCCCGGCTAAATCCAGTCCTCCAGCTATTCTTCCTCTTGGATAAACCAGTGAATAGCAAACGTGGCCCCGCAGCATATGCAAGGCAGAGCCCTCCACATCCTAATAGGAGGCAGTAGAGCAGGATGAGGAGGAAGGGAAGAAGGGCTCAAGGTGGCTGCGGATGAGTCATCGTCATGGCCTGGTTGAAAGCTCGAATCCAGCTGCTATTTCTTTCTTTTTGTTTTGCCATTGGATTCCATCTTTAGCATCATTTGTCGACCTACTTCCCGGAGAGAAGCTGAAGCTACACGCATGTGTCAGGAGCCGCTTGCCGGAAGGCCCGTTAAAATTAATTTGGAAATGGAGTCGCAGCGTGAGGCGTTTCGGTCCACAGCTCAGCTAGCATTAGCACAGCTAGCCACGACCGCGGCATGTCCCTGGCCATGAAGGCATTGCGTGGTCTGGGGGTGGGTGGGTTGATTTTGTTGGCCCCAGCTGAGAAACATGTACAGCATTAAATCAGTGTTCAGATTGAGCACAGTAGCCTAAACGAATCTTAATTTAAAGGTGAATTTTGATATTTTTCTACTTAAAATCGCGTTCCTGAATCACATGCATTAGCCGGGACGTCACCTGCACGGAAAACCAGCGGCAGTTCGAAAGTCTGCGGAAGCCGACAACGCCGGGGAGGAAAAGCCGCGGAGATGAACACGGAGGAAAACGAGGATGGTGGCGGTGAGAACGACAACCCCCCAAACAAGGTTCCAGTTCTGTGGTGTGGAGGTTGTTCAGCCCCCAAATAAGACGATGAGAGTCAAAATAACGCCATCCACAAGCAGCGTTTTGGCATCGTGTTAGCAAAGCACGCTAGCACCACGAACCTGTGCAACCACCAAGATGTTGATCAACTTTGGTATTATTGTTAAAATTGTTCGAAAGCTGTAAGTAAGAGAGGACAAGAAGTTTATTGTTTCTTACAATAAGCGTCAGGCTGTCGCGTTTAAGCTAAAAAAAGGAGTGTTCGTGTTCCCTGACCAGAGATTATGAGCCTTGCTCTGGTGTCTTGTATCAGGCGCAATCATAGTTTTCATTATTTAAGGATATTTTTTATTTATTTATTCATAATTTGGTACTTTTCTTTTTGCATCAGCAAATAAGCAAGCACAATACATTTTTTTGTTTTTGGGGGGTGGGGGGTTGATGAAAGAATCGTGAATTATAAGCCAAAAAAAAAAAATCATTTTTTTCCCAGAATCGCGCAGCCCTAGCTAGCACTCTTCACCATAGGTGCGTAGGAGGTGTTAGCAACTGACGTCGGGTCCCCGGTCTCCGCGGGGATCCCCATCTCCATTATGTTTTCAGACGCTTAAGCTGAGCCCACGCTGGCAAAAACAGGCTCTTTAAACGGACATGCACTTGGATTGCGGGCAATTGCCCCAACTGGACGCCATCATGGCCGCCGGTTATGGCCCTCTCGCTCAATACTGGAACAACTCCAAAAACCTTCCTCACTGCACTCCATTAGGACTCAAACAGATGGGAAAATTTGGGCCCAGGTAGGAAAAACATCAGGACTCACCTTTAAATGAGTAGTTGTTAGCGCTGCCGTGCTCATTCGGAACGCCGCTTTAATCGTGCCGGTGGTTTTTCCTATATAGAACACTGCTGTGCTTGCACACGCGCGCACACACACACACACTCCCCTCCTCCCCCGCCCTTATTGAAACCATTCCGGTTGAACATTTGGGATCTACTGTTCCCACGGGGTGGGATTTAATATGCTCCGATGTTTACATGCGGCCGGCACGTTTAATTGGCACTGCTGCGCGTCGTGCGCTGAAGTGATGATCAGCGATGTTAGCCGGCGCCCGACCTCCCTGCACTCCATCCCAGTTTTTAATAAAACATGAAACTGCGGGAGCCCGGGTCCACTTTTGGGATTTGGCTTTTGATTAGGTGGCCTTAAAAGTTTTTTCAGCAGCTTCTTTTTTTGAAGGAGGGGGGGGGTTCCAACGCTGCAGTCCATCTTGTCATGGGTTTTTTCCCCCCTTTCGATCAATTAAAAAAAAAAAATTTAAAACAACTCAAACTGATCAATTTTTATATGGAGCATTATTATTCTGTTGGGGTTTTAAAATTGATTTTAATCTGAATATTAGGCTCCAACAGTTTGCTTTGTTCCGCCACCAGTGACAGGAATGACAGCATTACCGTTTCCATGGTTACAACGCCGTTACCGTTACTGACAATAAAACGCGGCGCGTTACTGTAACTAAACTCACTCAGGCTGTTTTCATCCGAGTGATCCGACCAGGCTCTTTCAGCCATGGAGGAGGGAGGGGAAGGGGCGGGGCAACTGCACAAGTGATGGTGATTGGCTAAGGCTCATAATTTATTCTGTTACGCATCGATTTCATTAAACATATCTAATATTCCGTTTTACTATTCTATGCACTAATTGAACATACAGTTGAATTTAAAGTTCCAGTAAAAAAATGGGTCCAAGATTATTTGAACGTTTAAAAAAAAAAATGTAATGGTATAGTTACTATCCCTGGCAACTAGTTACTAATATCACACTGTGACTAAGCTACTCAGTTACTTTTTTGAGAGAAGTAACTAGTGACTGTAACCAATTACAACACTGTTCAGCACACACGGGAGGCAGCTCCGCACTCGCTCGCCGCCGCTCGCCGCCATTCCAAATCGACAGCGGCGCAGCTAATCAGTTTCCAGCGACACCGCGCGCCTCTGAAAATTCAATTAACCGTTATGTAAATATCATCCATAACTGTGTAGCGGTTCATCTCCTCCTCAGAGGCGCCGGCTCATTTGCCGACTGGAGAAATAGTCCCGCCGAACCGGCCGGCATGGCGCGGCGAGCGAGGCGCTTCGGCCCGCTCTCAAAGCGCCGAGTTAAAAACGCCGGCAAAACGGATCGTTTTTTCTTTAAATAATAGGAGCCCATAAATTCATGAGCAGAAGGGAAACAAATATCAACAGTTATGTGAAGTGGCAGATCTCATCTCCCCCCCCACCACCACCGCACCCCCTCCGCTGTAAAATGAATCAATAACAGGGGCCGGCGCTCGGCGTTCCACGCTGGAAAACTGCTTACTCTTCATTTGAGCTATATGTAATCAATCCTAGCCAGAGGATGGCGAGAGCCCTTTCCAAACTAAGTGGGGAAACAGTGGAATTACTGGCTGGGTGGCATTTATAAATTGAACCCAACGAGAGGAGGGCCACCAAGAGACTCCCGGTCAACGTAATTACACCAGCCGGCCAATAAATCTGTATCTATCTTTTACAGTGGCGCTGCAGCGACTTCGGCGAGCAGCCGGTGCTTACGCGACAGAAAAAGAAAAACCTACTTATTTATTTCTTTCAAAAAAAAAAAAGTAAGTGAAAACATCCGCAAATCCGCAAAGCCGTTCGCCTGCGACTGTCTTTACGGCCGTGAACAGAGAAAACAACCGGCGGCCTGCGTTTTAACCGCGACCGCCGTTACCCCGTTTGACTAAAACATTCCTTCCCAAACCCCCCTCAAACATCCGTCTTAACTCCGTCCGGAATCGTCCCGCGGACGCGACCTGTTTAGCGCGCGATTGATCGAGGCCGAAAAGAAGCGTGTGCTCCGTCATCCTCTCCTGGAAGGCGGGTGCAGGCAGAAACAAGGCCAGCATGAATCAATCAGCGAGGCTCTCGGGGCTTTCGCGACGCAGCCGACCGGCCGGCTCTGCCTGTGAACGGCGTGGTTTTATCCGCTTTCAACCGAGGTCGCGGTAAAGAGTGAGACTGGAATCACCGTCCCGCCGCCGCTTGCCTTCCACGGTTCAGCCAGGTGGCCCTTAAAATCCATGTCTGTCCATCACATACAAGCGGTGAAGACCTGGAATTAATTCCATTAAATGTATTGCGAGCGCGACGTCTAAATCTCTTTATTCTACCCTGACACACATTTGTCAAAAACGCAAATTCATGCTTTGTGATGTCACATTGACCCCTGACCCCACGCTTGAGGCTGCACCGACATCTGTGCCCAACCGAAAGGGATTCCGAGAGGGTGTCCATGAAGCACGGCACTGAAGAGAAGGATACAGGTCACAGAGAAGATGGCCTTTGACCTTTTGGGTAAAAAAGAAAAATCCAATCATTTTCGTAAAATTTTGTATTCACAAAACAGGGGCGGGTCACCTTGACCTTTGACCACCAAAATCTAATCACTTCATCCTCGAGCCTGTGCCGAGTTCCCTGCGCCCACAGGCCAGACACCTTTGAGGGTCACTGTGACCTTGACCTTTGACCTCTAGCCACCAAAATCTAACCACTTCACCCTTGAGGATAACTTAATATTTGTGCCAAATCTGAACACTCTCCCACCAGGCGTGGCTGAGACGTGGCGTCCAAGAACCGGGCTGGCAAAACACCCAAAACATAGAGCCCCACAGGAAATAGATTCGGACGTGACGGCGGCTCCGCGGAGCAGCGATTCATCCGTTCCGGCACGGACGAGGACGGCGCCCCGAGAATAATGAGCGACGAGGAAAAAAGTCAGAACCCGGAAAAAACGGAGGTGACATTCTCCACCCGTAACCAAGTTAGTGTCAAAGCGGCCGCATCGCTATCTGGAGATGACTAAAGCATACGATTAACCTTTTTGGAAATGGTCTCCCAGCCCTGCCGGGCGACTGCGGGGATGACGTCTTTGTGCACGAGAGAGTGTGTGTGTGTGTGTGTGTGAGTGCAGAGTGGATATTAACCTGAGCTATGCATGCGAGCCACGAGGACTTATCTAAAAATCGCTGCAACCCGGGAGAGTCTGCGTGAAAGCAGCAGCCGAAACGCAAGCGGCACTGCGGGTTGTTTTTGGTTTGTTTGCAAATCCGAATGTATCAGATATCCCAATTAAGGTTTCTGCAGGAACAGAGCGACTTGGGCCCCCTTTGGTGGCGTTTAGTGTGAACTCGAGACCCCCCCGGAGGCACGTTGTTGCCAGGCTTTTCTTATCAGCGCGCCGCTCAGACTGTGAAGGCCCTGTGGGCAGCGGCACTTTCACAGGATTAACTGTGGAGGTTCTTGTACAGTATTCCCAGATCTGCCTTAACCCCCCCGCACACCCACACACACACTCCCTCTCCCCCGGAGTGTGCAGCCCCCCGTGATGGTGACACCGACTGTCTGGAGGTTGCAAACCACATTCACGTGCCTGCGGCTCCACGTTTTAAGGAGGGACATTTTGACGTCAAACGTCGGTGTAACGGCCCCCGGGAGGCGCTCCCACTTCCAAACGGAGCACAGATGTGGTTCCGTTAAGCCGGGTGACGCATTACAAGTTCTTCTCTAAATCTTAACCGATTTTCTAAAGTTTTAGAGACCACACTCACAGATTCCTCCACCGACATCCAGAAGCGAATCCCAAAATCTCTCGTGAAACCTTGCCCGGTCTAACGTGACTACAGTGTAAACAAACATGGCGGAGGGCGAGCGGGAAGAATTGACGAGGGCGTTTTTTTTGGCCATCTTTTTACGGAAAATTCACGTAAGAAATATAAAAAACAAACAAACTATGAAGACCATTCTGTTACGGTCGGTTTTACGTGAGACCGTGTACAAAGACTTGTTTCTTTGGCTTTCACTTTCCGTCAGCTCGCTTCCTTTTTATTGGCTACCGTTCCATTTTCCACGTGACGATCCACCCAGGACGTGCTTGCCCCCCTCCCCCCACCGCAGGATTCACCTTCGTAAATAATGAACATGTTTAATTCTTGCGATTCAGATCATCCGCTTCGATCGGGGCGGCTAAAAATCGCTCTTAACACACCTCCGCAGAACCTGCCAAGATCGTCTTAAGAGCCTTCCGACATTCGGGCCTTGGCCGACTTTTACCGGGACGAAAACTAGTCCCGATCATCTTGGATTACTGACCCGAGACGCAACCTGTCGACGCCGTGAAACCCGCCACCTGCGCAGGGCCTATGAGCATGGTTTCCTCCATGAATTCACAAGAACCCAGACATTATTTGCAGATGTGACGCGGGGGTCTAACCCATAAACGCCGCGTAAATCCACACGCTGTCAAGTCAAAATCAGCGGATATCCCAAGATTAGCAATCGGGCCCCACTTCATGCTCTGCGGCCTGAAAGTGCCGGGCCTTCCACGGGATTCCGGATTTAGAAAACGTCCCACAAAACGGCTGACCTCATTATTTGTGTAAACCAAATCAGAAGGCCAGAATGCCGGCGGAGGCGAGCCTCAGAGGCCAGCAGCCAATCGCCTCTGCCACTTGCAGTCATCGGCATCAACCGCAGCTGCGCACAGATGCAACCACGAGTTCCTCCTTCTATGTTTTTTTAATTTTTTTTTTTAATTTTTCCCTTAAGCCATTTTCGATCAAGCCATAGTGGTGTTTTCACTCCCCTCATGTATGTGTGTATTATCACACGCATCGTATGTTGCAATGCTAAATGTCACGCCTGTTGTGGAGGGCGCGGGACGCTCTCGCGGCGCCAGCGCGATGAACAAGCCCCCCCCCCACCTCCCTTACGACTGGTAATAATTAAGTAACCGATTCTTAAGCCCAACCGGCACAGATCGGCCGCCGCCGCCGCCATCGCCGCCGCCTCTCGCGTGTCAGTGCTCGTTCAGCGGTTGCTAGGAAGTGCGGCGATGACTCATCTCTCAAATGAGTCAAACAGAAAGATGCACAAAAGGGAAGGAGAAAGCCAAAAGAAGAAGGGGGGGAAGAAAAAAAAAACGATAAAGGAAGGAAGACAGGAAGACAGAGAGTGAGGACGTGACAGAGAGGGTGCGTGGGAGGAGGCGAGCGAGAGCGGCGCAGAGAGAGAGAGAGAGAGAGAGAGAGAGAGACAGAGAGAGAGAGAGAGAGAGCACCCCCTCCACTGGATTTGTGGTGTGGCTAAGCTGCCTTCTGGTGCTACGTGACCAGCCTATCCCGCCAAGGCGAGGCGGCTCGCGCTTATCTCAGCACGCACAAGCGGCTCCGCTGGCAAGAGGCGGCGGCGGTGGCGGGCGCGGCCGCGGGCGCCGCCGCCGCGCACTCGTTTCGCTCAGGAGGAGCGTGTCAAGGTTTGATACCGGCAGACCACACGGGGATGATTCGCACTTAGGCGGGATTCAAAAACAGGGGAGCGGCCTCCTTTGCCTCCTTTCCCCCTAGTCTGAGTTCCCAAAGGGGTTCGTAAACGGCTGCGTTAGAAAAAGTCGGAAAAAAAGCCCCTTTCAGCGCGAGAGGGGAGCAAAACATTCCACTAATTGCTGAATTCAAGTCTATCCTACTTTTTTATTGGATCGGGTGGACTTTGTTAGACCCTTTTTTCTCTATGTAAATAGACCCCTCTTCACATGACGTCAGACGGAGCGAAGCGGGGCATCGCTACATCCGCGTGCTCAGTGAGATACTGGTGTTTACAGAATGGATCGTACACAGTGCCCTCCTCCGGCTACCCAAATTCCGTTTCGTAGCCGTGCACAGACTGGCACAGAACCCGTCTGCCACGCCGGCCTCCAAACTGGACAAAGGGTTATAAGTTCTTTATAGAACAGTACCTGTTTAATTATGAAGGTGAGACGTTAGCGGAGATGCTAGGATAACGGTAAGTGGGGAGCCTTATTAAACTGTTGCTATATCTTGTATGTTCCGCAGCTGTTGGCCACCGAGCCGTGCCTGAAATATAGTTTAGTATCGTTTAGCCTTCATTTAGCCATTGTTTTGGAACAGTGTCCAACGCTGTATTAGGCTATTATGCAACCCCCACACGTGCATGCGATACTGCCTGGCTGCGTCGCATTATCATATTCAGTCTATAGCTGGAATTGCTGCTTGTTAGCCTGCAGGTTAGCGTGCTCATCTCGACGTTGCTTTCCAAAATCACGGCAGCTACGTGACGGCAATGACTGCTAACGGTACCGAGGAAAATACGGGAAATATTATAGTCTCAATCCTACCTATAGAAAATGTGCTGATTTTCGTTGAGCGCAGTCTTAGGTTCCCGCATCTTCTGTTTAAAAGGCTTGAGTCGGATGTATCGATACCCCGCTTCGCTCAAAAAACAGAAGTTGTGAAAAGGGGTCTATTGTTTTGGCCCCGGGGCCACATATTGTTTTTGTCCTCCCTGCCTGAGGGTGGTGCTGTGTGTCTTGTTCTTGTACCTTTTGTTTCGGCTTTGCGAAGTGCTTGTCTGCAGGTGGCGACCAGCAGTGGACGGAAGACTGATGGGAGCCAAAATTTAAAGGCGTTCCTCAGGTACCAGTATTTGGACCACCTGATTTTATTGTGAACAAGAGCAGTCCAGGCATTTGTAAGGGGGAAAAGCCTTTTTTGTTCGATCCATATTTTCTCCTGTTTTCTGACTCAGCGAGTTAGCTGACTTATTTGTATTTTATTTGCTTTTCTTTGGTAGGTAAGTTAGCTTTAAAAGCGTGAGGATTGTTTGGCTAATGACGTTTCTGAGACTTTGGTCGTCAGTGTGGGTGGGAGGAGAGGGGATGGATGCGTAAACGCAAGGGGCGGAGCCACCTGAGACGGTGACATCGAACGCACACGCGCTCGGAGAGGCGGCCGTCAGCTGCCAGTGGTGATTAGCCCCTCGCTCTGATGTGCCGTGACTGGGGAAATGCTGTTTTCAAGGACAAGTAGGCTCCGGCTATTTGCACACACTCAAAAAATAACAAAGAAAAAGGAAAAGAAAAAAACAACCCCACCGACCCCCCGTTAAGGAGCGACAGCGTGGCGCCTTAGAACCCCGACGTGACGCTCGCTTCGATGTATTGAATAGCTGCTAATTTGATTCCGGCCCCCGTGTCCCTCTCACGAAAACTGCATATCAAGCGAGTAGCCCGCAGCACGTTAGCGTACCGCTGCCCCGGCACCGACTCCTCCCCTCTTCGACCCCGCAGTGAAAATCCAATGAATACCTAACGGTGGGGGGTGGCAATCAGTCACATGGCGGCGGTAGACCTCAGCGCTCTCGGGGGTTTTTAGGGTACGCCGGGCGCGCGCGGGTTCCAGCTTGTTTACTAGATGGAACCGCGAACCCTGAACCCCAAACTAAACCCAGTTCTAATTCTATTTTGCCCTTAAAAGTTTGGACCGGTCAAAATGTCCTCCCTTGGATAGCAACACAGACACACACACACACGCACACATCCGGCTTTGTTATATAATTTATGCTGGTTTCTGATGAGACTTGCAGATTTGCTTGCGACTGCACAGGTTTTTACAATATTGTTACTGGTCTCTCCGTAAAAAATTTTTTTTTTATCTCAGCGAGTCGGTGTTTTATTAGCAAACGCTGCTTTGGAATTTAGTGACCTTGGAATCGTAAAAAAATTTATGAGCAGAGGTTTAAATATACTGCGCAAGTACATCATAAAAAAAACATGGATTTTGGTGGTGGCAAACATCCTGGCATTCTCTGGGTTCTGCGTTTTTTTTATTTTTTATTTTTTTGCATCGGCGCCGACCGACGCTGCTCAGGACGGCGGCATAATGTGATAAAAGGAGCCGCCAAGGTTCCTGTCCGTCTGTCCTTGAGACGGTTTACCTGTCTCCCCCCACCCGGGGTCAAACCCACAGGAAACACATTAGAGGATCACAAGGAAGAGAGTGTGAAGATGGAGAGAGTGAGAGACGAGGAAGGAGGGGTGAAAGGAGGAGGGGGGGGGGGCGAGGGAATAGTGTTGCGCATACGAGGGATTTTTGGAACAAAATAGGGGAGGGGGGGCGTTAGGGGGGTGCAGCCGCGCTCCACTTAGAAGCCATTATCTGCAGTAACACGCTGCGAAAGGCGCTCCATTTGCACCCATACAGAGTCGTCTTGTAGAGTGTGGGGGTTGTGGAGGGGGAAGGGGGGAGGGGGGGGTGGCGGCGTATCTCCAGCCAGCATGTGTCAATTGTCAAGCTTACCTAACCTTGCTCGCAATCTAAATCCATAGTCAACTTTACACCGTGCACACACACACACACACGCACACACACACACACACGATTATATCCAGTGAAACGTTTCTCCTGACATCTTGAAAAACA
>CAAKHG010032304.1:4221-18218 GCA_901007715.1 Dactylopterus volitans
CGAGCGCCGCCCGTTCAAAGCCTGCATCCCCGAAAGGACAGTTTCTCCTCCACCCTTTCCCCCCCCCCCCCCCCCCCCCCCCCCCCCCCCCCCCCCCCCTCCGTTCATCCCGACACCGACGCCTACCGCTCCTGACCTTTTTAAGCCAGGATACCGGCGAGTTGTCGACACAGGAATTGAGATAATGTGTGCCAGCGGACGCCTGACATCGCTACAACCTGCGCCTGCTCTCTTGATTAGAGAGTTTGCCCCCCCCGATCCCACCCTTACCCCCTCCCTCCTGCGCTTCCCGGGATTGCTTCTGTATGCACGGCGGCGCGCGCTCTCTCACCCCGGATGTCGGTGGAATGCGTGCACAAAAGGAATGCATTAACCCTCCGCCGCTCGCTGTAATGTCGCACACACTCACTTGGTCCGTTTTTTTTTCTCGATCTTGTTTGGTCCACTCACCGCTTGTCAACGCAAACTAATCTAATCGGCCAGTCGCATCTCCGCACCCACGGCAACCCCAGCCCGCAAAGCTGATTGGCTACAGCAGCGCAAGACCCTTTGGTTAGGCACAACGTGATAGCGAGACGCGTCTAATGAAATGGCTTGCTGGGCGCGTTCCGCGGATCAATACTTGCTTATCGACGCAGCGTTTCGTCGGTGCTCTTATCGGTACTTTTTGTTGCCCTTTTAAGCGAAAAAAATTGGAAAAAAAAATACTAAGAGCGCGAGCGCTCCGGTGCCCCCGAGCTGCGCGTAAAACATTCTCGAGCATGAACACCGCGGGGAAGCTGAATCGGCACTTTAATGAGCAAATAACCGTCACAGAGTTTAACGACATTTTTTTTAAACGGCCGCATTTGGACCAATTCACTATCGGTGTTAGCATTAAATGTTAGCACTCAGCATATGCGCTATATAATATATAACACTGTTAGTATAACTGTTAATCATTTGTTGATACTCTTTCATAATTTAATACTGCATTTTGGGATTTGATTTTTTTTTTTTTTTTTTTTTTAGTATGTCCTTCAGAAGACTTTCTCTCATTTGAGTGATTTCTGTAGCTGGAAATATATAGACGTTTTTTTTTTTTTTTTTCCAGTCAGCAAGCCACATCCAGAGCAGCAGCAGCCGACATCAAAGAATGCCTGTAAATTTTTAAGGCCCAACATTTTTTTTTATTTTTTTATTTTTGAAATAAAAAGCTTAACATTTTTTTTTTTTTTAAAACGGTGAAAAATAAGTTTGAGCTCTCTTTAAAAAAGAAATTAAAAAAAGAAAAAAAAAAGCCAGACATTTTGTGATCGAAACGCTTTCTGCATTTGAAGGTGTGCAGAAGTAATTGGCCAGCAAAAAAAAAAAAACAAAAAAAAACTCAGCTCTCAGCTTTGTCGATTCACCCGAGATCCTGTTATTCTTTATTTTTTCTTTATCCTGTTATTCTTTACATTTTCAAGTGTAAACATGAACACATTTTCATTGCATAACTGTGCCATTTTCGCGCCGTTAAACACGTAGCTAATAAAGTTTTTCTCTCCTTTTTTTTCCTCTCTCCCCATGCTGCCTCTCTGCCTGCCGCCACCTCTGATCAGGTGAGTACGATAGCTTGTTTATTTTTTTTGTTGATGACGCTAAAAGCGACGCCGCATCTCGAGTTTTCAGTGTTGTCGCTCGGCTTGTTTGCTGCTCTTGGCCCCCGGTGCATGCTGGGAAGCACCGTGATGAGAGCGAGCGAGAGAAGTCATGGTGATTGTGGCAGCGAGACAGCGGGGGGGGGGTATCCCGCTGCCGCCGACAGAAGGGATGAGGTCGGACCGAGGGGTTTGATCACTTCCGTCGCTAACGCGCAGTTTTTTTCTTGTCTACGAGTTCCTCCGGTTTATTTTTGTCGCCAAAGTCGTTCTGAGTTGTCTCTCCACTTTTTTTTTTTTTTTTTGCAATTTTGAAACCCTGGAAAACAAAACCAAACTTTGTGGCCCTTTGTGGGAACAAAGGAGAACCTGCGTCAGGGAAAACAGAATCGGCTGAACCAGGGCGACTTCTCTCAGAGAGAAACATCCCTCCTTCAAGACGGAACGCGGTCGGTCGCAATAAATCCCGAGATGGGATGGCGACGGGTGAGCGGCGGCGGCGAGGGCGACTGATGTGTGACGAGGGATGAACTCGTCGGAAAACTTTTTTTTTTTTTTCCGCCTGCAAGACGCACTTTCGCTAGATGTTTCCGGAAGATTACTCACATTTCTGGCCTTAGCTGCGAAATATTTGTTGCACTTTTGACATTTCAGCACTGCATCTTGTGTGTGTGTGTCTGTGTGTGTGTGAGAGAGAGAGAGAGAAAGAGACAAGGAGATCTTCACTTGTACATAAATCAGTCTCGGAGAGAGAGATTCTCCATCCTGGATTCCAGCTAGTTAAAATGTCGCATGGACAAATGTCTTCATCTAATTGTAAATCAGAATCCGAATCAGCGAGATAAAAGGTGCCCGATAACATTGAAGTAAATGGGTCTGTTTGCTCTCTCTGAGCTTTCATTTGCAGGAGGGAAGAAAAAAAGAAACGTAAACACTTTAAAAGCATTTTCAAGGTGCCGAAACCAAACCGGCTGCTGCTCATTAGCTTTGGTTGTGTGTGTGTGTGCGTGTGTGTTTTTCCCAGCGTTGTTCAGCAGGAGTCGACAAACGTATCGGAGCAAGATGTTTTAAAATCGGGCCGCTTTTTTTTTCTTTCGCGGGATTGAAGCGTATTTTTAACGTTGAAGGCCAGAAGGTTGGGAGGAAAAACATGGACTCAAGCGTGGGGTTTTATTTTAAATGTCAATAAGGCAATATTGATGGGACACAAAAAGGTGGAAGTCGGAAGTGTGGAAGTGTGGAAGTGCGGCGCCCGCAGAGTCGACGGCTCGCACGTACGTGAGGCAGCATGGCGGAGTGCGAGATCCCAGCGGCGCCCCCTGCAGGAAAAGTGAAGATTTAGGGGGAGAAAGGAGCTGGAGAAGTGCGACAATATGACATGAAGAACCCATAATGCTCGTTTCCGCCCGGCGGCGGGAGGGGAAATCACCCGGTTGTAGTTGCCGCCAGCCGGAGGACCAACGAACGAGCGGCTCGGAAAGGGGGGGCGGAGCCAATCACAAACCCATATCGCTACTTTTTTTATCGCGAAAAGTCTCGCGCGCATGTCGGTTGAGACCCGGGACCTCCGCGCTACGTCGAGACACGACGTCCCATCTGGGGGATATTTGACCGGCACGGATCCGACAGCCAGGAACGCCGAAAACTGCCCCTCTGAATCCTGCTCCAGTCGAATCCTGCTCCAGCGTTCCTCCAGACCGCCAAACGTTGCCGGACCCCTGCGGTTCGCCGCATCGAGCCGCGGCGGCAGCAGGAGCACCCAAGGGAGGAGTTCAGGCTGCCTCCAGATGAAGCCGCCGCCGCCTCCGTCAGGCCTGAGTGTGCGGACGAGAGGACGGAGCCCAGAAGTCGTTTCTACACTTGCTAAATGTGGCGAGACGCGGGCCCACTTCCCCCCAGACTCCCATCCCGCCATCATAGTGGCGCCAGCAATCACATCCCCCCCTATTGCTTACATGGCATCAGCTGGATGAGGATGTTAACAGCTTTGCGAGTTAACCTTTTGCTAGCTTCATCCGCGGGGGGGCCCCCGGAGCGGGCGGGTGTTTGAGCGCTAACGGCACGCCGAGCGACGCATGGCGAATTTCCCTCCAGAGATTAGGACACGCCGACTTATCTCCAAGCGTCTTTGCCGGTCTCATCGGGATCCGCGGCATCAGGAGAATCAAAGAGCCGCCGGGGAAGCAGGCGGGTCGTCGCTTCTTGACTTTATCCTCCGTCCAATCTGGTTTGTAGGGTTTAGACGAGTAAAAACAACAGATTTTTAAATTTTTTTTTTTTATATGAATGAATGTTTTTGTTTAAAAAAAAAAAAAAAGATGAGAATAAAATCCACTCGTACTGAGGAACCACCTCACTGCTGCGCTTTGGAAATTCCCGCAGGAGCTGAAATTCAAAACCGAAATTCACTTTGCCCAAGTAACCACGGTTACAAGCTAAATACCTAAATAAAGTCTTACAGTCTGCCTGCCAACCTGCAAATTTTGGGTCAAAAACCTCAAATCCGACGCGGGGAATCTTTTCTGTAAGCAGTTTGAAAGGTTATCCATCCATCGGGAAGTAACGGGAGAAGGTGAGGCCTCCATTGATTGCCATATCTTTTTTTCCGGGTGAGCGGTGGGTTTGTTGCCTCGGCCGCCGGCTCATTAGCGTCGCCAAACAATCGGCTCCCGAGAAACGTTGTTGTCCTTCAATTAAAACCCGGAATGGGTTTTATTCCCACCGCAGCTTCATGGGGGAATGATTCAGCCTGAGCTCAGGTGGGAGCCGCCGTCCTGCACGCCGCCGCCTCCTCTCCCCCCGTCTTCTTCTACTACTTTTCTTTGTCTTGTTATATTACTGTGGCCAGCACAAACACACACACACACACACACATATATATATAGTATATATATATATTTCCTTGCAGCGCCAGTGTCTGCTGCCAGGAAACTAAAAATGCAGCCTCTCTCGTTCCTCCACTAAAGATTTTTATTTTTTTTGTCCTCCTGGGAATCTGTCCAGAACAATACTTGAAAACTTTTATTTAAAATACAAAAGCATAGCTGACATCTGTTCTTATCAATAAATGGGCTAATAGATGCAACAAAAGCCTCTTTACACTGGCGGTTTCGGACCCCCCCCCCCCCACCCCCCCTCATTCCAACAGATGTTAGTGATGAATCATTAACCAACATATTGCTCTTAAGAGTTTTCATTGAATTTGCATTAGCAGTCGTTTTTTCATTTCATTTTATTTATTTAAATCCTCATTCGAGGGAGAACCCTCATTTGCAAACACCACGTAAAGGAACCAAGTGGTAACGGCATCAAAACAAGCGATTAAAAATTCCAAAAGTGTCGTCTGGGGGGGGGGAACAATTAAAAGCTCCAAAAACAATAAAATAATTGAAAGTGACTCAGTGGGGTTAATGAACCGCTATTAAAGCCTATTGCAGCGGCTCAGTGGGAGGAGGACGCTCGCCTTAGTTTACCCCTGTTACACCACAAGAGGGCGTCGATGCTGATCTTGCAGAAAAATAAATGGCCGAAGCATAAAATCATTGATTCGTGATTCAGTAGGAAGATTCGAATCGCTAACGCGGCTGATTCGGGAACTGACCGGCTCCGGCTCAAGCGTCCATGATGTCAGTAAAAAGCTACGGTGACTGACCCCAGATCATGGCGCTAATATTAAAAAGATCCCCTCCCCTCATGCATAAAAGTACATGATTAAAAATATCGTGACCAAATTAAAATCCTTAAAATTTATAGGATGTCTCCTACGTCACTTGTCCTTGTCAGTTTTTGCATAAATGAGGCTTTAAATGCTTTTTTCCCCCCATATCACAGTTGCGTGAGATTAATATTGGACTGTAACTGCACTTGTGATGTCACAGATCCTGCTTGTAGCTCCGCCCCTTAAAATCAGACGGTCAGCCGGCACACAGAGGCCGAGATTTCTGGTGTCTGGACATGCAGAGCGTCGTCCCGCACGGCGGAGCTCAAACATTTTCACAGAAGAAGAAAAACACATATTTTGACCAGACGGGGACTTTGGATAAGAAAGTGAACAAACTTTGTTGCCAAGACAACCAAGTCAGCCTTTTTTTTTTCGTGTGTGAATGCATTCCCACCGCTGTTATCCGGTTTTCTTCTTGCGTACCTTTTTTTTTTTTTTTTTGGCACGGGATAACTCCGGAACCGTTTGTGCCACAGAAACTGTTCAAGTATCGAAACACGCTGTTCATTGTGGAATCGATTGCATCCGTTCGACATGTTATACTTTTTGAAATTATAAGTTCTCCATAAAAAAAAAAATCTCCCATAGAAACGAACGCTCAATCCTTTAAAACGCGCTCAGGCTTTGCTAGTTAACTCGTTCGTGATACTTTGACCGAAAAACTCTGTTTAAACTTTAAAGTGTCCACAAGGCTTTCAGCAGTTGAGTTTACGTTTTTCTCGTGGATATCTCTTTTACTTTTTGAAATATCGCAGTTTAAGCTTCAAGGTTTGGGTGTGCACCGCGTGAGCCAGAGCGGCGACGAGTGTAGACGACGTCTCAGGTTCTCTCCGCCGCTACGCCCACAGTTTTTACGTTTCGTGCACCATTTTTCGGTAAAAGCGCAGAAAAATTTGTGCCGATTCAGAAAATGTGACCATCTAAACCGAGCGACTCACAGATCTTCATCCATGGCAATCCAAGTGCTTACTAAGCGCAGACTAAGATTTTTGCGAAAATCTAACCCGACATTTTAATTTTTTTTTTTGGCTGACACAGGAAAAAAAAATTAAAAAATTTGAAAAGAGTCGGGTGACGGCGTGCCTATTATTCATTTCATGTTCCGGCGCAAAAATTTCAGCATAATAAAAAAGCCTGTTAATTTGCTCACGCTGTGAAAAATATACCACATCAATAAAACCTTTCAAAGAAACGCGGCCGTTTAAACTTTGATGAGCTTTTAATGATTTATCAGCCTGTCTGCGTTTTCTGCTTTAAAAGTCCTCAGCCTGATGATAATTGGTTGCCTGGGTTACCTTTTGCCCACAGAGGCGAGACCGTTTCTCTGGCTTTTAATCTGGGTTTAGCGGCGGGAGCGCTCGCCTCGACTCGCCTCGACTCGTCACCGCACCTCCAGTCATCCTGCTCTCCACCCTCCTCAGAACTCCTTCGGCGGATCTCGACGGTCCATGACGCGGGTCGCCTTTTTATAAATTAAAAACGCATTAATCATTTCTTTATAAATTGTGTGTTTCCGCCCTGCTCAGCCATGAATTGCTTTGGATGATGATGATGTTGTTGTTTTTTTTTTTGCCTCATTATGAGATGTTTGATGGTCTTGAATTGGGCAAGAAATCCACAAAAGACTACATCCTGGAGGTTGTAATGCGAGCGCGGCAAACGGGGGCTGTAATTGGCTGCGCGGTCGTTTATTTGAATGATGGCAACAGCCCTGAAATGTTCCTCTTCCCTCCCTCCCTCCCTCCCTCTCTCTTTTTAAGCCAAACAACCGACACAGAAAGCTCCGCCGCTACTTAAATAGCGATGGAAATTTGTGGTCGGTCAGAAAAAAACCACGTAAGCGGCTCGTGTCCCCTCGGGCCAGACGGCACGTTATGCTTCATTATTTAGACAAACGAAGCGCATTGAAACTGACGTCAAAAACAAACAAATAAAAAAAAATGTACTGAGATCTATGCAAAGTAAGATCAGTTTAAGGCGCCGTCCCTATGCGGAATTATGACCATAAAAATATCCGTACATGTCAGTCTGAAAAAAAAAAGGATTTATTCTGGGCATATTTCTCGAGCTGAATCGGAAATATCCGGCGAGGTGGCAGATGGCAGATGTTTTGGCAAATTGTCGCGCAGGTAAACGGCCAAATTATTTCCCCCTCTTACGTCTGGGACCGGTGGCGACTTCCATTCCAACCAATCTCGGCATGATTTACACAAAACTGCCGATATATATATATATATATTTTTTTGTGTTAAACAATTTCTTGCTGTTTTCCATTTTCATGTTTAGCACCCCCTAGTTGTCGATTTCAATGCGACCTTTCTACCTCCCTTGAACAAAAAGAAAAACCCACCCTTGAACACACAAAACTGTCAAATTATGGTTATTATGTTGAAGATGTGTATTTTCAGTTTCATGAATGATCACTTGGATGCATGTGCAAATGTAAAATATTCCGCCTATATTTCCTCTGAGGGGTAAAAAGTGTCTGAACGCAGCTTATCGCCTTTTTCCACCTGCTCTTCTCAGGCCTTATTCCTCCATATTTTTCTATATTTTCTTCCATATATCCCTCTATATTGTGGCAGCGAGCAGTTTGCATGTTGGCCATAAACACTGCAGATGATACAGGCTAAAGCCTGGGGCTGAAAAGCTCAGTGGAGATGAATGACGCAGCAGTTGGGTGGCAATTTTCCATTATGGGGTCACAACCGTTGACCCTTTTTAAAGAGGATGACACACTTTGGTCTGTTGACACTGTAACGAGGATTGATTAGTGCGGCTTTAAAGCGATTATGAATTTAAAGGGACAGTTCATTTTTTTCCCTGTGTTGTGTGGTTGTTTTGGAGGGTGCTGATGGAGAGTCGGTGTATTACCTGCAGAGGGCGACGCTCTGCACGCGCACAAACTATCCCTTTTCAACACTTTGCAACACTTTTCAGCACTTGTCAGCACTTCTCAGCACACTTCGGCTTCTTGTGCAGTAAATTGCCACATTGGACAAAAAGGCTCAGATGTTGGAACATGAAAATTGTTTACGAATTTTTGGCCGATATGACATGACCTGTAACTAGATGCAATGTTTGCTCCCAGTCAGCAGCGGGTTGGTGGTTACATGCGGTTTCTCATCATGTCATAAGGACAAAAAGTAAGTTTTATGATCCAAAAAGGGATTCTCGCTTGAGATTTTATGTAATTCCAGTTTTTTTTTCAACCACTGAAACTAATTTTTCTGTTTAGGAACGCGAGTAAAATAACTACAATTTGACATCTTAATTTAAGAAAAAAATAATGTGCTTTACTATTTTTTCTTGTTTTTTTGACCTAAAGTCTCCCCTTCGAATAAAGTCGCCGCACCAAGTCGAGGCCGTTTCCGATACACATGTGAACCCAGACTACACACACACACACACACACACACACGTGCGACTTCCAAAAATACCGAGCGGCGGCATCGCCTTTTCTGACTCGCTGCCCACAAAACAGGCAGCAGGAAACCCGGGAACAAGCTTGTCACATTCCGTTAACGTCTAAAAATTACTTGCGTCCTATTTTCGGGGCGGGACTGGAGCGGCTCGCCGTTTTCCGTGTGGACGTGCGATCGAGCCCCTTCCGAACTGTGGAGGCTCGGCCGAGTTCCTGCCGGTCTGCTAGCACTCATAAAATTAGACAAAAAATCTCATCGTAACATCTTAAACAAAATTCCTGATTGTTTTTTTTCTTTACCAACTAACGAGCGCAGCTTTCGCGCTAAACCCTCCCGCTAAAACCCTCATGCGAACGAGGTTCTAGGCTTCTTAAACCCTGAAGCATGATTGGTCAGATTCTGGGTGGGATTCACTCCTGCCAATGGCTGATCTGGTGATGTCATCCGGAGTCGCGGTCAGGAAATGTAGCCCGCCCACCTCAGTTGTGACTGATCGATTTACCATTTAACGATTTTATGGTTTGAATAGGATAATAACGGACTTTATGTGTAATTCCTAAAGGAATGCCAGCGCGTCTTCCTGCATCTCATTCATAGCCGAGGTCAATCATGAGGCCGCAGCCCCCTTTTCTGTAGCATCAAATCACTAATTAAAGCCAAACTTAAAGGAAAACCGAACGCTTCCACAAACATTTGCATGATTGAAAATGACCTAAAATGACAAAGACCATCTCTGAGGGGAAAAACCCCCAAAAAACGACGAATTCCTAATCAGCTAACACTGAGGAGGCGGGGCTTATCACCTGTACTTCAGCCAGTCACCAGGGGGCGCCTCACTTTTGAGGAGCTGGCGTGCTGTCGACTTTATTGGAAGGTACCCCGATCGGCGTGCACTCATGCATAATATAATACCATAATACTAGACCATAATATTAGGGACACCTCAGTACAACCGACGACAATTCCACAGCGTCACAAACTACAGCCCCAATAACAATCATTCAAACATGTCAACACCTCCCTCAAACACATTCAATCACAATTCAACATAAAACTCCTCCTGAAGGGGGAATTGATTGCAGGGCTGTTGTATTATACTCTATGGTGGACACGCGGTGGTCGTAATGTTATGGCCGGCCCCGCGAGAGCAACGCGACGGTTCTTCCACGTTGTCACGGCAGCGGAGAAACCTGCAAAAATGTTCTCCTCACCTATTTCAACGCTTACGTCTATAAATAATAACTCCGTCTCCGTAAAAAGACCAAGACTCGGCAAGCTGGAATGACGTGACAGAAAAAGCCGCGACAACATCAGGACAACATGCATAACGTGATGCATGTAAATGAGCAGCCCGCTAATTCAGGAGTGTAAATAAAGGTTATTCAAAGCAAAAGATTAAAATTACGCTGAGATATACCTGTAGATAAATTACCATCAACATATTCAACCACGACTGCTATTGGTTAGCCGAGTCAGGGCGCTGCGCCGGGGTCGGGATTGAAATCTGCGACCGGCTGATGACGACAATCAGCCTCCATATTTTTTTTTTTTTTAATTTTTCTTCCCCATCATGCAAATCCGTGAAATCGTGTGTGTGTGTGATCCTGCGGCTTCCAATCAAGCCACCGCTCGTGTGCATCAAGCCACTTCTGAGAAAGTCAGTAAGAGTTGATTAAATGAAAAAAAAAATCGGAATCGGGAATACTCTATTAATCCCGGAGGAAATTGCAAAATCCAGTGACGGAACGCGATGAACACTCGCTGCAGATATCCTCCTGAGTCGGAGGATGTCGGACTCCAGATTGGCGTCACGACGCTGCTTGTCTGCTGGCGTCCGCGCGGATATGAAAACGACCCATTTCTTTTTCCGTAAAAAACAAACCAAAACACGCCATCGTATCCAGAAGCGTGCTTGTCCTGCGCGAAACCACTGAAAACGCTGCCACGCGCATGAAACTTCCGCGGCGCAAACGAACAAAACGGGGAAGAACGTGGCGGGCGAAGACGGATGAGCGAGAAGGGAAACGTCGGCGTGTAAAAGCCAAAAAAAAAAGCTTAAGCAGCAGCGAGCAGCACCGTTTATACGCCGTTGTCGGCGGGGCTAGCGCAGGCGGGTTGAGGGAGAGGCGGGGCTACGGCGTCGCTGTTTAAGAAAAGGTTACAGTGGTGACACATTTTGGGGTCCGCTGGTTTATGTACTATGGTATATTTCCAGTGGTCACAATGTTATGGCTGATCGGCGCGCGCCTGCCGCCATGTTCTGCCCCCTGGTGGCCAGCATTGACCCACGCGTTCATCCATGTAACCATGAAAGCTGACATTTTTAAGATGGCCGCTCCAGCAAGCATTGAAAAGCGTGTTGTTGTTGGTTTTTGGGTTTGTTTTTGTTTTTAACGTCGCACTCAAAGTGGCAGCTCGCAGGACTATAAAAATGTGTGGTTAAATTTGTCACGTCCCCAAAAAAAAAAAAAAAAAACCCACAAAAAAAGGGAAGTGAAACAGCAATGAAATAATGATAAAGTGACAAAACACGACGTGTAAATCCGGAGATTTTATGCACATTTCCATGACTCGTGTCCCAGTTCTTGCGGAGTGACTTGCGGCGGATCCTCTTACTTCCTTCGCTTTATTGCTCTGCCTTGCTTATTTTATTTTATTTTTTTTCTTCAAATTTATTTATTTTTTAGCTCCTAAGTGGTCGACTCTGGGCGATCCTCGCCGCTTACATTTCCTCGGAGACTCCTAATCCGAGCACGCTTGTCTGTGGACTTTCCGCGGACGGTTTATCCCGCTTTATTTGTCATTGTCTTATTCCGGAGTGGCGGGACGCCGCCGCCGCCGCCGCCGAGCGAGGCGGTTAAACGAGAGCGCGAGGTGATTTGCCGCCGGCCTACTTCCACGGAGATGGGCGGGGCTCCACTTTTTTTTACTCGACTGCCCACCGACGTTGATAGAATCCTCTGTTTACTGACTGCTGCAGGGAGAACGCTTCCATCAGAACCTCAAGTATTATCAGAAAATGTTCTTATTTATTTATTTATTTATTTATTTCCCACAGAACAGCAGGTGTTTGCAGAAACAAACATCCAAAAAGCTTCTATGAACGCTTCCTTTTTCTTTTTTTTTTCTCTTTTCTCTCCCCCCCTCAGGCTGAATCACTGTTGGATAATGACAGCCTCTGATGGTAAACAGAATAACAGATTTATTTAGATGAAAATGTCACGGGGGAAAAAAAAAAAGTCACAAAAAAAAAAAATTGGGGCAAAAAAAAATAAAATGGAGAAATGGAAAAGTGAGGGAGCGCCGGAGCTGAAATAAAATAAAAAAAAAAAAAAGAAGAGGAAAATAATGACACAAACAGCGATTCACGCGCGCTCTGCCTGCATGTAGCGGCGCGGCGATGCGCGTAGCTGCAAGCGTACGTGCCTCCGAGTGCATGAATTCACTTTTATTTGTGTGTGTGCGTGTGTGTGTGTGTGTGTGTGTGTGTGTGTGCGCGCGCGCGCGTTTCTCCCCCTCCAAGCGCGATGGCGGAATGCAGAATGAGCGGCCATTGTATTATTCCCTCCCTGGAACTCTTTAAAGAGCACGCGGCTCCCCGGCTGCATGTTAATGCAATCGTTATTTTAGTCTCTCTTTTGCTGATACCACTTTGACCTTCTGCAGCTCATCTTTCTCCGGGGAGGAGAAATTGGCCATATAACAGAAAAGGCATGGCGCCCGGCAGCCGGCGAGCAGCCGCGGAGAAGGTGGCGCGGCCTAAATGACTTTAAGTGGAAATCTGAGGGAAGTTCTTGGCTTTTTTTTTTTTTGGCGGTGGCGGTGGCCAGGTGAGCGTTGGATGAATTATGCATGCTAACAAAAACGTCCACAGTGAATCAGCGGGACGCCGCCAGAGATGCCCGGTAACTCGCCGGCCCGCATTCAAAGAGCTAAGCCGGTATCTCGGGGAAGAGAAGAGCGGGAAAAAAAAAAAAAAAAGCCTCCATGTGGAAGATCCTGATAAGATTGCTCGTCCTCTGCTGTTATAATTCGCGGCGGCGCTCTTTAAGACTCCCGCCGTCCGCCGGATCGCCTCCACCAGGGTACAAAGCCATCAATCCGAGGAATGAAGGAGTTATGACCTTTTTTAAAATAAAAGCCGGCGTGTCTCTGGTCATATTTACAGTAGATTCCGCGTCTTTATCCTGGAAGCGTGAACGGTCCCGCCGCTTCTGACCTTGTTTGCTTTAATCTCCTCCTCCCGACGCCGTGGCCCGGCGCTAGGGAAATCCTTCAAGGACGGCCTAGGGAGTATATTCTGCCATAATCTTTTAGAATTTTTCTTTTTTTTTTTAAATTTTTGGTGGGGGGGGCGGGGCTTCTGAAACGAAATGTTTTCTCTCGCTCGGCCGCTGACGAACATGCGACCTGATAACGGAAAGAAAGGGCCGAACATAATGAAGGTTTTCAGCCTCCGCCCGCCTTTGTTCGGCAACATAATGGCTCTTTTTAATTCATCTTTTAAAGGCCCTGTCAAGATAATTTAGTATTTAGATCTCAATGTACACCCCCCCCCCCCACACACACACACCCCCCCTCCCTTCACTTGCCTCTGCCTTTTCCAGCAGAACCCGCAGGTCTGTCGAAAGCGCGATTGTAACTCGGAGGAACTTTCAGCCTTCAGTCATTGAGAAGGGAAAAAAGGAATCTAACGTCGTCTTTACACATGACAAAGCTGCTGGAAGTCGTATCCGTGCAGCCTGGTGAGTCATCCCCACCACCTCCAGGGGGGTGGGGGTCCGGGGGGGCCCCCCCGTCTGCCGCATCGCTTTCCCAGCTGTGATATGAAACTGGTTTAAAACCCAGACTGTGCACCCGGAGTCGTTTGTATGTGTGTGTGTGTGCGCGCGTGTGTGTGTTGGGCCCCCGGATCCTCAGCCCCGCAGCAAGCGAGTGTGTGAATGTCTAAATAGCTTTAAAATGAGGCGTAATATCCCAAAGGTGTCTTGGAAAACGCAAGGAAACTTGAAGAAGGAAAAAGATTTCCGAGCCCTCAAAAAAAAAAATAGAAAAAAAGGGCGCCAAAAATATTCTGGTAAGCTTTCAGCGTATCATCACAAAGTATCACACCTGTCACTTTTTTTTTTGTCCCCCCCCCCCCACAACATTTCTAAAACCTGTAAAACGCTTGCTGGAGTTCATGCTGTTGGAGGTTGGGGGGGGGGGGGGGGGGGGCCCTTAAACCCC